>BPLR01015771.1:0-18555 GCA_021605095.1 Caerostris extrusa | reverse complement strand
CTTATCAAACAATTTGCAATCCTTATGTGAATGTTCTTCACCACACTTCAAACACCGAGCTTTAAAGCCACAGTTGTTTGAACTGTGATGAAAAAAATTGCACTTGAAACACTGAAGTGTGACAGGCTTTTTTATTAAATTTTTGACAACAACAGCCAAATGCATAAGTCTATTGACTTTAAAAATTTCTTGATTTTTATTAGATCTAGGTAACGTAATTTGAAAAATAGGGAGAGGCTGCTTATCCCTGGTCCTGGTCAGCTGTACAACTTTCTCGAACTTAAAATCTTTATCAGCCAGAGCGGCTTTAATTTCATTCAGGACAGTATCCCGATGTAAACCTTCGATGTTCGCCTTTATTGGTCTCAGAAACTTTGGAGTTATCACGAAGTACTCAGTATCATTAGTATTCAGAAATCGAGTGATTTCTCGATGTTGATCCTCGGAGTTAGAAAGATTTTAATCATCTCCCTGCCAGCTTGATATGGGCTTCGCCCTCAAATTTATCATCAATGATTTTTAACATATCATAAAGATTTTCTTTTGGCCTAACCATAATTGGTGGCAATTTTCTAATTACTGTGACGCTTTCATCTTCAGCTGCTGCGCCGGTGCTCAAGGCATTAAACTGATTATTTGTGACAATGGCGTCACTAACTGTATCTTTACTATACGTAAAGGTTGCCTTAGCAATTAATTTTTTAGTGGAGTTTGAAACTCCCCGGAGTCTTTGGCTCCATCATTGCTAGCGATTTGACTCGCATTTCGTTTGCTTTTGTTCTTAATAGGAGCATCAACTTTACTTTTAAGATTACCTTTATTTACATTGCTAGCATTAACCTTACCATTGTTTACATTACTAACATTTACTTTACTTTTAACAATTACATTACGAATATTTACATTAGATTATGCCATGTACAATCACTAATTGGACAATGAAATCGACTTACCCATTCCACCAAATATTGGCGTTTCTGAAGCAAGTTCGCATTCATCTGGATGTAATCTTGAGGCAAGTCAGATCTTTTTGACTGCTCTACAATTGTGTCAATAACGTCCATTTCTTTCATGGCAGTAGATAACTGTCTACACATCTCCTCAGGAGAAACTTTTCATTGTCCTTTGCATTAACATTTTTCGAGGCATCCACGGCTTGCGGCGAGAGTACTATCCGGTGGTCCTGAGAAGGTCCATTCCCTCGGTCGAAATCTCCATATCATTCATCGTTCAGCTTGGGAAAACGCAGACGGTAAAAAACACGTCTGCTCACTTCCGCGTTCCAAACGATCGTCAATCAATCAATCTCGAAAACGTTTCATCATCATCATTTAAGTTCACGGAGTGCCTTGGTCATTTTTCGACCTTTACTCCAGAGTGGCACACAGTAAAGTCCATTGGAGAGAGAAACATTAATAATATAGAGAATAAAAGGAATAAGTGATAATGGTCTGCCCAGATTACATAAAAATTTACAAGTGCAAAGTTAAAGAGCAAATAAGAAATGCAAAATTAAAAATTAAGACGAAAAAAAGAGATTGAAAAATACTACGAAAACTACTAAGTATAATATATACAAACAATTAATATACAATGCATGACACAAAAATATACAAAAAGAATAGAACAGATGAAAACTACTACAAAGCAGAGTAATTGCTGCTAGAAATGATGACAAGGATCTAGGTCTGGTGCAAATTATGCAGAGACGCCCGTGGGCGCTTAGCGTTTTCCGGTAATGTGAAATCGTATCTTGGAAGATTACGAATTTCATCATTCGGAATAGAGTTTAGATTTGCGTAAAAATTAGTCGCAAGCTTCAGCATAAAATTTTGAATAGTAGGGAGGGCTAAACAACGACGGATGTCAACCGAAAAACGTAGAAGCTCGCCAACTGCATATTTTAAATAACTTTTCTTTTAAAAAGGGTGGTAATGAAGAATAAAAATTTTATTTAAAGTTGTGAATAGGTGAAATATTCAGAATAGATGAAAAATTGTGCTTATTAAAATATCAAATATTTTTAAAAAATAAAATTATATAAAATAATTTTGTGCCACGAAATATTTAAGAGAAAATAATATGAATATCCTTGCCAACCCCCCTCTCCCAAAATAAAATAACCGAATGCAGGGGTGATAATCAACACAAAATTGCATTCCTTGTTACATTTTGCTGCGAAAACGGTGATTTTTGCATTTCTGCGCCAACGACGATTTGCCAGATTGACGGAGAACCTTGGTTGCTTAGCAACCTCTATCTCCTGCTTTATGAGTGAGGTAAGTTTCTTAAGCTTTAAGCCCATTGATTAGATAGGAGGGGAAAAGATTAGTGTATAAATAATTCCTTTTTTATATTATAATTTCAAGAAGGTAATAATAATAAAAAAAAAAAACGATTGGAAAATTGTGACTCATTGGAGAAACTGCATGGTCATTCGGAAAGGAGGATATCAGAACGATAATGAATAATATTCAGAACAGCGCGCGGTCTTTTGCGATTTTTAAAATCAGAAATGTCGTAAACATAGTTGCTTAGATCATTCAAAACGGAATTATTAATATTTGGAATGGAGTTATAAAATTTTTTTGCAATTTTATACACAAATTGTTTAAAACTTGGGAGGGAAAGAGCATGTCTGATATCCTCATTTCGGAAAAACCAAGGCGAATTTGTAATCATACGTAGGATTTTATTTTCAAGTCTTTGTATGATCTCGAAATTCGACGGAGCAGTAGATCCCCAAATAGGACTCGCATATGCCAGTATTGGACGCAAGTAAGCAAGATAAATGAGTTTTTTATTTTCCAAGGACATAGTAGAGTTCCTACAAATGAGTGGATACAGTACACAAATGCATCTATTAAATTTATCCCTAAGATAGTTAATGTGAAGAGCGTAATTTAATTTACGATCTAAGATTACACCTAAATATTTAGTTTGCCCAGCCCAATTAATAGGAGTATTATAAATTTTGATAGAAGGAGTATTAAGAACCCTTTACGCGTGAATAGTACTGCTTCGGTTTTTCTCAACATTTAATTGAATTTTCCATTTTATAAGCCATTGTTCTAGATGATTAATATGATTCTGAAGGTTTTTACTAATGATAAAATGTTTACGACCTTGAGTGAGGAGTGCCGTACGACTTTTGGAATGATTTGCGTTGAGTAGGAAGCAATATGGAATTTGATATTGTTTTTTCGATTTAATAGCAAAAACTGAACAATGTCTTTTTGTTTATAATATTGAAAAAAAGATAATTAAAGTATTATCTGCTTAGTGCATTTATTAAGAAGATATGAGATTCTGAAATAGACATGTGTTTGTTTGCTGATTTTTTTGATAGAAATGATAATCCTTATAGCTGATAAGTTCCTATTGTGTCTACATTTCTACATTAGAAATAACTTACCACTACTGTGCTCAAAAAGTAAGACCAATAATTTTTTTCTTCAAAAACTCTTTATTTATTCTCCCAAATTTATTTCATCGCCTTCTAACTAATCCCCTCTGGACACAATACACTTATGCCAACTTTTTTTCCAATCCTCAATGCATGCTAAAAAATCATCGGCAGGGATGGAATCCAAAGCGCGCGGCGATTCACGTGGAATCTCTTCAATCGACTCAAACGGAGCTTGAGTTTAGAGAATAGCCAGATGTCGCACGGTGTGAATACGGTGGTTGTGGAACGATATGGTTTCATTTTTGGCGAAAAAGTCGCGAAGAATCAATGCAGTTTAAGCTGGGACCATTATAGCATAACAATCAAATAATATTCCTTGTTGACAATACGGCCCGGCGGAAAGAATTCATAATACCCCACACCGCAGTAATCGAAGAAAACAGTCAACATGAACTTGATTGACGCGTTTGAGGCCCAAAAATAGAATTGACCGATCCTCTTGAAATTCCGACATCATCATCAAGGTCTCTAATTGTCAATCGACGGTTTGCAAGCACCAAATCTTTAAGTTTTTGGACGAGAGCTTCGTGGGTTGAGGTTGATGGAATAAATAGTTTTTGAAAAAAAATAATTGGTTCTACTTTTTGGGCGCAGTAGTACCACTTCTAAACATTTCTTTCCGATATAGGAATGCTCACCGAATGCCTTTTGCAACATTCTATACATTTCCGCAAACAAAATTTAATGCAAGTTCTTTGCTCAATTAATTCCGACATTTCAATAATCGCCGGAATCAGTTTTAGCGCCTCAGAAAGCCAAGTGTAACTCATATTTTGATGTTTTGACGTAAAATTTCACACAGATGTCAAGGAGAGGGCCAGCAACCTAAAAAGAAAAACAAATTGCATTTTTATAAGTCCCGGAATTTTTAAATTGAAAATGGGTCTTACTTTTTGGACACAGTAGTACATTCAATAAAAAATACCAACTTCTTAATTTTCTTTACTTCCTTGATGCCCCTCATAATTACAAAAAAAAAAAAACTTTATTTTCTTAATCTCCTAATCACACTTCTAATTAAAAATGCGAACACCTTTTTTCCTTTTTTAAAAGTGACCAATTGGCTTGCGCTCTGGCTTTTGGTACAATAGGCTTCAGGTTAGGATCCTGGCAGTGGCATGGATGTTTGTTAGTGATTCGGAATCCACGTTAAACTGTAGGTCCCAGTCTAATTAGCCTAAAGCAAGGTTGGCCAATCCAAATGATCTTGCGGGCCAATTTGGAATTGCATCCTAACTCCGTGGACCGTATATAAAATTATTTATCCCCATATTAGATTTAGACTCACTATAGATATTTTTTGGGTGAAAAATTGAGACATAATCAATTATTATTTTTATGTTTACTATTATTCTTACATGTAAATACAGATAATATAACAATATAATAATAATGATACTAAACGCACAGTGTAAAAAAATAACTAACACTAAAAATGAAATATAATATATATATATAAACGAAATAAAAATTAAAAAAATGAAATCATTAAAAAATATTTGTTTTACTAGTGCGATATTTGTTTCTCTACTTTTTCATTTAGCTTTTGCAAATCGATCTCGATCAAATTTTCCCATCGGAATGGGAGTTGCGTCCTTTATGTTCGAGCGGGGTCTGATGGTCGAGTTTCTGGCTTTCGGTACCCCAGGTATCGGGTTCGAATCCCTTCGGTGCCATGTATATTTGTAGTGGTTCGGAATATATTTTAAGCTGTAGGTCCTGGTCTCATATGACTATAGATCGTCACAGATCCCAATCAGACATCTTCTCACCCACATCATTCCAAAACTGTAAAAGGAGCAACTCGGCTCTAGGCACAGTGATGTAGTGTAGTAGTTATGTTTGGGTGTTTTTTGAGTTTAGTCAATTTCATTTTAGAAAAAAAACGATTCGCAAGTGTAAGTTAAACCAAAAGCGTTAACAATTTAGACTGAGATTCTTGTTTGCTCTGCTATCAACAGTACTGTGCGTATCTGGGAATGGTCACTGAGGTCACTTAAAGAGAAACATAGTGCCTGTTATATTAGATGTTCCAAGATGCCAGCGTGTCATGAGTTCACAGAATATAATTTAAACATTCTGCAAACTCATAACTGTAAACTCATTAATAAAACAGACAATATCTGTCCTATATTTGCAAGAATATTATTTTAAAATCAAATTTTTGAATATAGGGATGCACATATAATGCATTTTTTTAATACATTGCTTTCCACTAATTTGGCCACTATAAAATAAATATATTTTATGAAAGTGTGATAAATCTCACGGGCCGCGGGTTGGCCACCCTTGGCTTATCTCACAGTGTATTGAGATTTCATTTGCTATCACCTCTTGTGCTTGCTTATTTTGAGATATCAGCGTCCTTATCATTGTTCACGGGGTGACTTAGTGGCTCGAGCTATTGTTCTTGCGTTGATATATTTCAACTAAATTGGCCTTTATTTTTTCAGAAATTTATAAATTTTTAACAATCATATCTTATCTTAAATGAAGAATAAATTAATGTTATCGAATCAAATTGAAAACCTTTAACGAAAAAAAAAAAAAAAATGATCACACTTCTGAAAATTAATAGAATGAAAAACTCTTGTGGTTATGAAGGTTAAAAAAAAACATTCATATATGAAAGATTAATTTAAATAAACGATATTAATTATTTTTCATAACACAAATAAATGATTCATAAGGGTCCTTAAATATGATTTCTGAATGATTAATTAAACTTATTAATAATAAACTAATGATATTCAACATTACAAAATGCATTAGATACACAATAACTATTTTCTGGGATGTGTAGAATTTTTTTCTCACGGGAAGATTTTTGGCATTTTATTCCCAGGAGAGAGGAATGTATATTATTTGACAAGTAAATAACAACAGCCGATCATTCAAATTTGACACCAGACAAGCAGTATTGTGGATAGATATATTGCATACAATGAGTGTTTTGTACTCATGAGAACAACCTGTCCCTCAAATCAGATAGCAGATATTCGGTGTAATGGATAATTAGACCTTATGTAATTAGCGAATTTATGTTAACTACATATTGAATAGGAACATAACATGAGCTGGTCCATCGTGATGGATGATAGACTACGAGTTGATAAAGGCCTACTCCAATGAGAGTGAGGGAAATAGACCCCCTCCCCCTTCCCTTCTCTCTCTCTCTCTCTCTCTCTCTCTCTCTATATATATATATATATTGCTTGTAAATAAAAATGAAAGTGTTTCCACGAACCTGAAAGTAACTCTCTTCTTGAAGCCATTATAGGTATAATATAGGCCGAGACGTTACATATGGCTCAATCACCCCGAAGGAATAAATGAGAAAGTATAAATGAGGATAAATTTTCTCACGAATTGAGGGAAGGAAAAAAAGTAGAGAAGAATGGTATTACATTTAAAAGAAGGTGGCCCACGTTTGTGTCTTACGTAAGTAAAGTTGGGGCTAATGTGATACAGACAGCTTAACAGATTGAGAACATAGCACAAGCTTTCTACCAATAGTTATGAGAAAATAATTCATATAATCACATGGATGAATTAAAAATAATTAAAAAAATATATTTTCTTGACATACGATATTAAAAAATTAATCATCGCGCAATGGCTTGATCATCTCGATGTTTTTCTGAAGAAGTGACCATTTGATGAATTTTATTTAATGAAAATGTGTAATATTTTTTTATTACTTCTCTGTTATGATTGAATAAAAATATATATAAAGATAATAATAGATTTTTTTTTTTTTGTTTAAATAGAGAAGTATTTTTTTTTTTCAAATTGACTGAACAACGTAAAAACATTTTAATCAATTATAAAAAAAATAACATATTTATTTGATTACAAAACAAGTTAACTGTAAATTATCATGACAAAGATAGTTTTTCTAAAAAATGTCTTTAAAACATTTAATTGATAGTGTGATTTAAATTAACTGGAAATTTTATCTTCATGAGGAAAAAAAAAAAATTGAAATTTTCCATTTAATATATACAACAAAAGTTATACATATTAAAAGTTTTACAGTTTTCAATTACAATGAAACAAAGGCTATAAACATTGTTTATTATCAGAAAGTTATACACAATATAAGGGAAGATTTTGGCAGTTTAATTTTTAGAGAACCACCATATCAATGTAAACATGTATCATGTAACAATGTATCATGTAAAAATACGCAGAAAAAATTTTTATGTAGTAAATCTTTACTACATAAAAAATTGTCTATATCACGAAAGATTTACACAAAGATAATAACATATGAAACAAAGTATATGAATATAAATAAACATAAAAAACATATGAATAATTATAAAGTATTTAATTGGTTTATGGCAAATTCTTTAAAAAGAAGAACCTTAGGATCACTACTATCGCTATTCTAGTTCTGAGTACATTTTTAAAAAAATAATTGGTCATAATTTTTTTCAGCACTGAAATTAGCTTTACCTTTCAGGATTTATTACTATCACAGCAACAATGAAGTGCCTACATTTTTGTTAAAATTTTTGTGTGAGAACTAAATGGCCGAGTATTTAGCTCTCTGGCGCTCAGTGCCACAGGTTCCAGGTTCAAGTATCTGCGATGCCATGAATGTGTGTTCAGAATCCACTTTAAGTCGTAGGTCCCGGTCTCATATGAGTGTGGAGCGTCACAGAGCACAGTCAGATTTCTCACGCACATCATTCCTAAACTGTATAGGGGCAACTCAGATCTAGGTACAGTGGTGTGGTATAGTAGTAGTATAATTTTTGTCTGGCTTTGTCGAGTAACGTTTTCAAACAATCTAAAACATATTTTACGTTAATAATTCATATTGCTGGACATCTAGAATTATCCACATCTTTCCCAAACTGTATAAGGGCAACTCAGCTCTAGGTATAGTGATGTGGTATGGTGAATTAGTAGTAAAATTTTCGTCTAGCTTTATCGAGTAACGCTTTTAAACAATCTCAGACATATTTTATGTTAATAATTCGTATTGCAAGAAATCTGGATTCATCCACATCTTTCTTAAACTGTTTAGGGGCAACTCAGCTAAGCAACAGCCATTTTAATGTGCAAATACCCAAATTGAGAGCAGTTTGCTAAAGTTGAGAAAGAGTGGAGAAACAAATATCGCACTAGAAAAATAAATATTTTTTAATGATTTCAGTTTTTATTTAATTTATTTTTATAAATTTTTTATATTTCATTTTGAGTGTTTTATATTTCTTTACAATGTGCGTTTAGTATCTTTGTTATTATATTATCTATGTTTACATGTAAGAATAATAGTAAACGCAAAAATAAAAATATCTGTAGGGGGTCTGAATCTAATATGGGGATATACAATTTTATATACTGCCAGTGGAGTTAGGATCATTTCCGAAGTGTCTTGCAATATCGTTTGGGTTGGCCACCCCTGATGTAAACAATGAATGAGATTTCGATCCTTTTTCGTCAACCAGATCCCCTTTTTTGCAAAATATAAAAATTGCCAAAATCTTCGCCAAGTAGCCATTGTTTTTCCAAAATTTTCGCCAATTTTCGCCAAGTGGAACATTAGGCCCACAATTGTTCAGCCAAGAACATGAATATGTTAATTTGACACTATTTATTCGACGTTATAAAATGTTGTGCAGTCAAATACATATGATTTGATTACATGATATAGGACATAAAATATAAGATATATTTTAGATTTAACGAAATTGAGTTTAAGATTATTGATTTAAATTTATTTAAACTTCTGTATATAGTTAAGAATTAAATATAAAAATCCTAGAAATCTTAATTCCGATAAATTGAGATAAAAAGCAACAACAGGCGAGCATACATCTGAAAGCACATAGCCAAGTCAATTCAAGTCTTGAAATCCTGTATATGGGATTTGGGTTTAATTTTAGATCGTAAATTGAATTATGTTCCTCACAACTATCTTGGGTATAAATTTAACGGATGCATTCGCGTACTGTATCCACTTATTTCTAGGAACTGCACATGTCAACATTGAGGGCAACGAATGCGCTGACTCTTTAGCCAAAGAAGCCAGGGACAATGATGAACACAGGACTACCATCCCACTTGCAGATGCTAACGCAGTTGCCAAAAGCCGACTCATTCCTCATAACTTTAAGAAGCCACTCATCACGGACTTCAACTGCCCTAGGAAGTTGACATCAGTTATCAGCAGAATCAGAACTAATCATTACAGAGGAACGAAGATTCTCCCAGACAAGACCAGGGAATACATCCCCTGCAGAAATTGCCCCAACGCTTTCCTAACACCTAAGCACATTCTACAGTGCCCAGCACTCACTCCCCATGTATTGTAATTGGGTAGGGCACCAATCGAGGCCAACTTAAGAGAAGTCCTGTACAGTGAAGCGGTGCCGTTGCTAGCGGCCACTATCGTGAAGACCTTTGACTTGATCTGACTTTAATAATGATATTTTAAATCCATGGACACGATAACAACATAACAACAACAACAACAACTAGTATGTCCTTGGGAAAAAAAACTCATTTATCTTGCTTACTTGCTTCCAATACTTGCATATGCGAGTCCTATTTGGGGATCTACTGCTCCGTCGAATCTCAAGATCATGCAAAGACTTGGAAATAAAATCATACGTAAGATTACAAATTCGCAATGGTTTTTTCGAAATGAGGATATCAGACATGCCCTTTCCCTCCCAAATTTTTAACAGTTTGTTTATAAAATTGCACAAAAATTTTATAACTCCATTCCAAATATTAATAATTTTGTTTTGAATGATCTAAGCAACTATTTATAATTTTAAAAATTGCAAAAGGCCTCGCGCTGTTCTGAATATCATTCATTAACGTTTCGATATCCTTCTTTCCGAATGACCATGCAGTTTCTCCACTGAGTTACAATTTCCCCTGCAATCGTTTTTGTTTCTATTGTTTAATTTTCAATTCCTTCTATTAGCTCACACTCTCCCTATATATATCTTTTCAAATTTTCAATCGTTCATGAAATAGTTCTTATTCATCCACTCAAGTTCAAATACACTTTTTTTCAACTTGAAGTGGATGACACTGAATGTTAATACAGTTTTTTCAAATATTAATTCAGTAATTAAATTTAATTAATTAATTTTAGTTTTTTAGATTTAAGTTGCATATACATCTACCAGTAGATGGCGCCAGAGAAAACTTAAACAAATGAATGAAAATTATATATAAAGCACTTTTGCAATATAGTGAAAAAAAAAAAATAGGAATTGACTTAGAAAAAAATTATATTACTTATTTTTATTACCTTCTTTAAAATTATAATAATAATATAAAAAAAAATTATGTATGCATAATTTTTTTATTAATTAAAAAATATAAATAATTAATAAGTTAATTTTTTTTAAAATAAATTAATAATAAATATATGTATGTTACTCTTTTTCTATCTAATCAATGAGCTTAAAGGTTAAGAAACTTCTCTCATTCACAATGCAGGAGAGAGAGTTAAAAAGAGATAAAAAATATGCGAATTTCGAGATTCAAGGAAATGCGTTATAATCAATGGCTGCTATATCTTGATTTATTATGTAATATTTTCCACATCTTTTATTTTATCATTTTATCGTGCATTTTTTTTTTTAATTTTTTTTTCTGTATCAGCGATATTCCTGTTATCAGTATGGGTTTTCAAACGCGTCATATCTGACTGCCAAACGTTCTTTTCCTGTGTACAAACGTAGACAGTTCTTATCACATATTAAAGAGTGATGGATCAAGAAGGCGGAAAAATATTTCGTTCTTGAAAGAGACGATTGTTGAGAGCAGAAATGTCAGACTCGGGTGAAACCGAGAAAAATGGAGCATTCTTTTTTTGGAAAATTGAAAATTACAGTTTTGGTTGGAATACAGCAAATTACTTTGACAGCCCCACATTCAGTATAAGACCATATGCAAATTTCAGTTTCTATATAAGTTTATACAATAAGGAGAATTATAACGAAAAAAAATCAATATGTTGTTTTCTTTCTTTTTCTTCAAGTAATGAATCTAGCAAAGCGTTGGATTACTCGCTTTCATTTCTGAACGCAAATGGCTTTACAGAAGAATCACTTGACACTAGTGGTGATTTCTGCCGAGACTGCAATGGCAACCGATTATATGTGTCACTCGATGAGCTGTTCATTCGCAGGAGGAAGGCTTTTCTTCCGCAAGACACTTTGACCATTCGGTGTCACGTGAAAAGGATCAACTCGGAAGTTCCAGCGTTCATCCGAAGCACAGCTCGCACCCGAATCGGCGTCGAGAGAAATCTCTTCATTTGGAACCTTAGCGACTTCAGCACTCTCCGAAGAGGCGAGGAGAGAGAAATTGCAGTTGAATCTTCGGGAGGAAAGTTTTTGCCTTTGACTCTGAAACTTTCGATCGTCGGTGGACCCATTTCTGACAAGAGAATCCAAATCGAAGTTCATCGGAAGGAAATAAGAAATAAGAGCTTCTCTAAACTGAAAATATCGCTGCTAAACAATGAAAAAAAATCCGTTGTCGCAATCGAAGACGAGTTCTTGTTTGAGCATAATATTTCCAAGATTTGGTTCCTTACTCCTCTCATGACAATATCCCAACTGTTTGCGGCCAAAGACCAACTGCTACGAAATGATGTTCTGTCTCTCGAATGCGAATCATCCAACTCCTTCGGCGTCTTGTCAAATGTTATCGAAGTCGTCGAAAGGGGATCAGACTTCCTTCGGGATTTTGGCATCTGTAATGGAACACAGGATTCCTGCCAATCCTTAAAGGACGCGATGGAACAGTTATTAAGAGAGAAGGCTTCGTGCGACGTGACCCTTCGAGTTGGAAGTGCAGAATTTCCCTCTCACAAGACAATTTTGGACGCCAGATCCCCAGTCTTCAAAGCGATGTTCACCCGCGACATGCAGGAGACAGCAAGAAACGCTGTGGACATCTCCGATTTAGATGCAGACACCGTGAAAAGGATGTTGCTGTACGTTTATACCGACACCCTAGACCATCCCGACGGGGACAGTGTGGAAAAGCTCTACTTCGCTGCTGATAAGTACGAAATTCTGTGTCTCAAAAATAAATGCTCCCTACTGCTCGAGTCCGATCTACGTGAATCCAATGCGTGCCGCATTTTGTTGTTAGCCGACAGACATCAAGACGAATATTTGAAGGAAGCCGTATGCAGTTTCATTTCGAAATTTCGTTCATGCATTCTGCTGTCCGAAGAATGGAAGAGCTTTAATGAAGGACATTCCCAATTAGCCATCCAAGTCTTGCAATACATCTGTTTACAAAAAATGTAATAAATACTCGATGTAAGTGATGCTTGAATTAATTAATTAATCTTTTTATTTAAAATTGCTGATAAAGGTTACATAAAATTGAGTTAATTGAAAGCACGAAATTAATTAAAGCAAATTTATATTAAAAGTGTTAAAAGCTTCTTTTGTAAACAATGAGTTTTTTTAATCTATTTACTAATTTTGCATGAATTTATTTAATTATCTCCGATATTAAACTGATGGAAGTAGGTTTATTTGTATTAATTTATGCGTAACACGTCTTTTTCATGTATTGAATATATTATAGTGACATTTTTTGTATCTTTACTAAGTACAATTTTGTAAATCTGATACTCTTTGTATTTTGCGATTAGGATATTTTCAAGAATTTCTTTGTGTGTGTGTGTATTTTTTCATTTTAAAGGTACTTTAAGTCAAATCATATATTGCATTAGAAATAATGTTTGATTTTTTAGAAATAATTTTTTTGTGCATTTCTATTAATTTAAAACATAATTTAAATTAAGACATATACAGCATTAGTATGAATGTGTAATTCCTTTTTAAAGAATTTGCGTGTGTGAATATAAATTCCTTTTCATTTTAAAAGTATATTAAATCAAGTCAAATACAGGTTTAGTATGAAAATTTGATTTTTAACAAATTACTTTATGTGTGTATACTTCTATTAATTTTAAAAATATTTTAATTCAAGTCACATGCAGCATTAGCATGAAAAATAACGGAAAATTTGGAAAACTTCTTTTTGTGTATGTGTATATATTCCAATGCATTTTAAAACAAGTCACATACACCATTAATATGCAAATTTGACTTTTTTTAAAAGAATTTTTTTTTTATTATGTATATTTCTATTCGTTTTAAAAATATTCTAAATTAAATACATATAGTATTGGTATAAAAATTTGACTGTTTTTAAAACGAATTTGTGCGTGTGTGCGTGTATTTCTATTTATAATAAAAGAATAATAGTAAATATAATTAAGTATATTTAGTATTTTAAATCATAGACAGTCATATACAGCATACAGCATTAATATGAATCACGTACATATCATTTATACAGTATTAATATGACAATTTTATTTTTCAAAAAGAATATTTGTTGCGTGTATGTGTGTGTTTGTGTGCATTTCTGTTCATTTTAAGTAGTTTTTAACAGTTAACAGTTAAGTGTTTGCCAGCTGCATTAGAACAAAAAAAATATTCATAGATAGCGCCATCGGTCAATGCAATTTATATAATACGTTTCCCCCCCTTTTAAATTGAAATACAGTGTTTTAAAAATAAAGCAGGAGAATTAATTTATTTAAAATATATATATTTTGATGAATTGTTAAAATAATTATGATGATGTGTCAAAAAATACTTTTGCTTCTCTTAATAACGAACAGTTAGATCTAATTAGAATTTTTTATTGTTTCGGATTTGAAATATTTGTAGATAAATTAAGGCAAATAAACTAAAGTGAAATTTTCCATTTAATCATTAATTTTTCAGAAATTTCTAGTTGTATATGAGGGAAATGATCCCTCTGCTTTGAAGGAATTAACAAAAAAAAATTAGCAGGTCTTTAAACTCTCTTTTAACTTTCTCTATGTATAAAGTGAAAAGCAAGTTTTATAATTTATCCATAATATGCATATATATATGGCTTGAAAAAATTCTCAAATATAATAAACGTTCTTATGTAACATTTTAACAAATAGTGCTGATGCAATTTACTTAAGGTTAAATTTAGGCAAATTAAAATTTATTTTTGAAAAATATTTTAATTTAAAAATAATAATAATTAAAATGTTGTAAATCATCAAAAAATTAAAATACGGATTTGAAACTTGTTCCTTTTCTTACATTTAATATTACAATATCCCTTAGTTCAAACAGCGTTTAACATTCCAATATTATTAAGCAATAAATGACAATCCATTTGTCATAAAAATTTGCCATTGTTTAGAAATTATTGACACGTTTTAAAAGAATGAAAATGAAAAGCACAAATATGTGGATGACGGAGATTTAATCTTTGTTATGGGTTATTTGTGAATTATATGAAGTTAGATACAAATATTTTATTTTTAATAAAATAAATCCTTCAAACTATATTTAATCATTTTTTTTGCAATATCTTAATTTTTCATAGATAGGATATTCATGATATATTGCATTTTAATTTGTTTTCCTTCTAATTATATAAAATACTTATAGAGATATATATTACTCAATACAATTCAACACAACATTTACTATTTTTAAAATGTTCAAAAAAAAAACACTTCTACTTATTTTATCATGTATGCAATATAATTATCCAAAACTAATTTAAAATGCTTCTAGTGGATTCAAACAGTTTTTTTTTTTTTTTTTTTTTTTTTTGTATAATAAACGGAAAAATACAGTCAGTAAACTATTTTTTTCATTTTAATCACTACTTGTACGTTGTATATCAGGATAATTCTTACTCTGCAGTAATATAATATTTTTTCTATTTTTAAATCAACACAGGTATGAAACTTTTATGATTCGTCCAAATTATGTACGGATGGATCAAATTAATTTATTTAAATACTCAATTTTAAAAACAATTTTAAGGTGCATATTAAAAGATAAATATACTGATTAAAAAATGACTAATTCGAACTGGAATCTTAGAGGATTTTTAGATTCTGTGAAAATGAATCTTTACAGTAAAAATGCTGATTTTTTCAATCCTGTGTTAATTCAACGCATCTTCTGAAGTGAATTAATAATGAGGATTAGCTCCTTACTATTTTTAGACTGACGCAACGTACTGTTAATTTATTCAAATTATTTAGTTTATATCTTATTTGGTTAAGGAACTCAGTAAAAATTCAGTTGCCTCGGTAATCAAAGACACCAAAAATCAAATAGTTTTTGACAATGAGGTTAAATTTTACAATGGTTTCCAGTGGGAATTATGCATGAAGAGAAAGGACGGTATCGAGTGCACTCTATCGATCCAGTAAGAAGATTCTCATTTCCAGCGGACGAATGGGCAAAACAATTGGGGATGGATCACTCTAAGCTCTTGCGAGTTTGGAGCCCCATTTTATTGCGAAAAAATATTGAAACGTTGGTGAGCGAAACCGAATGAGACGTGTCGTTTGCATGACATGACTTGGAGACGTGTGAGTGAAAGATTGGGGGGTAAACTGTGTAACTCCATATTGTAAAGTTGGATGAAAAGCATCTCTAACCATTTTTTACGCAACCAACATTGGTGATCGAATGCGTATTGGACATGGGAAAAAGATGTCGATTTATGTTTTGGAGTGTACATTAGTGTAATTTTTTAACGAACCCAAGAGGCGGATGTCTGGTGTTGGAGATATCACTTATCGTATCCTGTTTGCAAACAACAGTGCGCTAATGCAGTTTGTATTCTCAGAAATCGGTTTTAACTTCTATGTAGCGTAGAACTAAAGATCAAAATCCTTGAAATCCTAATCTCGATAAATTGAGATAGAGCAGCAAGAGCTCGCATACGTCTCAAAGCCCCTTGTCAAGTCTTGAAATCTTGTCAATGTGATTAAAAAATATGCGAATTTCGCTATTTAAGGAAATGCTTTATAGCCAATGGCTGCTATTTCTTGATTTATAATAATAAAAATATATATAATTATCCACAATTTTTATTTTAACGTGCATTTTATTTTTTATTTATTTATTTATTTTTATTTTTTTTTTTTTTTTTGGCATCAGAGATATTCCTCAAGATATCAATATGCATTTTTCAAAAATGCGTCATATTTGAGATATATGACTGAACAAATGTAGACAGTTCTTATCACATATTAGGAGTGATATATCAAGAAAGCGCAAAAATATTTTGTTCTCGAAAGAGACGATTGTTGAGAGCAGAAATGACAGACTCGGATGAAACCGAGAAAAGTGGAGCCTTCTTTCTTTGGAAAATTGAACAGTTTTGGTTGGAATACAGCAGGTTACATTGACAGCCCCAAATTCAGTATAAGACCATATGCAAATTTCATTTTCTGTATTTGTTTATACAATAAGGAGAATTATAACGAAAAAAAAAAATCAATATGCTGTTCTCTTACATTTTTATTCAGGTAATGAATCTAGCAAGAAATTGGATTACTCACTTTCATTTCTCAACGCAAATGGTTTACCAGAAGAATCACTTGACACTAGTGGTGATTTCTGCCGAGACTGCAATGGCAACCCATTCTATGTGGCCCTCGATGAGCTGTTCATTCGCAGGAGGAACGCTTTTCTTCCGCAAGACACTTTGACCATTCAGTGTCATGTGAAAAGGATCAACTCGAAAGTTCCGGCGTTCATCCGAAGCACAGCTCGCACCAGAATCGGCGTCGAGAGAAATCTCTTCACTTGGAACCTTAGCGACTTCAGCTCTCTCCGAAAAGCCGAGGAGAGAGAAATTGCAGTTGAATCTCCGGGAGGAAAGTTTTCACCTTTGACTCTCAAACTTTCGATTGTCGGTGGACCCCTTTCTGAAGACAGAATCCAAATCGAAGTTCATCGGAAGGAAATAAGAAATGAGAGCTTCTCTAAACTGAAAATATCGCTGCTAAACAATGAAAAAAAATCCGTTCTCACAATCGAAGACGAGTTCTTTTTGAGTATAATAATTCCAAGTTTTGGTTCCTTACTCCTCTCATGACAATATCCCAACTGTTTGCGGCCAAAGACCAACTTCTACGAAATGACGTTCTGTCTCTCGAATGCGAATCATCCAACTCCTTCGGCGTCTTGTCAAATGTTATCGAAGTCGTCGAAAGGGGATCAGACTTCCTTCGGGATTTTGGCATCTGTAATGGAACACAGTCCTTACATTCCTGCCAATCCTTAAAGGATGCGATGGAACAGTTATTAAGAGAGAAGATTTCGTGCGACGTGACCCTTCGAGTTGGGAGCGCAGAATTTCCCGCTCACAAGACAATTTTGGGCGCCAGATCCCCAGTCTTCAAAGCGATGTTCACCTGCGACATGCAGGAGACAGCAAGAAACGCTTTGGACATCTCCGATTCAGATGCAGACACCGTGAAAAGGATGTTGCTGTACGTTTATACCGACACCCTAGACCATCCCGACGGGGACAGTGTGGAAAAGCTCTGCTTCGCTGCTGATAAGTACGAAATTCTGTGTCTCAAAAAGAAATGCGCCCTACTGCTCGAGTCCGATCTGTGTGAATCCAATGCGTGCCGCATTTTGTTGTTAGCCGACAGACATCAAGACGAATATTTGAAGGAAACCGTATGCAGATTCATTTCGAAATTCCGTTCACCCATTCTGCAGTCTGAAGAATGGAAGAGCTTTGAGGAAAGACATTACCAATTAGCCAACCAAGTCCTGAAATACATCTGCTTACAAAAAATGCAATAAATGCTTGATGTAAGTGATGCTTGAATTAAATTAATTAATTAATTAATCTTTTATTTTTTAAATTGCTGATAAAGGTTACATGTAATATTGAGTTAATTGAAAGCACGAAATTAATGAAAGCAAATTTATATTAAAAGTGTTAAAGTCTTCTTTTATAGAAAATGAGTTTTTTAATCTACTTACTAATTTTGCGTGAATTTATTTAAATATCTCTCATATTAAACTGATGGAAATTGACTTATTTATATTAATTTATGCGTAACACTTACGTCTTTTTTATGTATTGAATATATTATAGCGACATTTTTTGTATTTTTACTAAAAACATTTTTGTAAAATCTGATACTAACTTTTAGGTTTTTACGATTATGAAATTTTAAAGAATTTGTGTGTGTG
>BPLR01015770.1:0-49112 GCA_021605095.1 Caerostris extrusa | reverse complement strand
ATTTATTTATTGAATTAAGAGCAGCATATTATTATAGAAATATCATTTCCATAAAATAAATGACAAACAACCTTTTTAAATAAACATTAACTGGAAAGCATTTAAATATTTGTTACAATATGAACAATCTTCTGCAAATCTAATCAAGTTTTTTATTTATTGAAGTTGAGCAACATATGGAATATAAAGATTATTTCATCTTTGCCAAACATTCATTTTATGATAAAAATAAATAAATAAAACGTAATATCATTTTTAAATGTTTCTTCTTTTGCAGTCAAGTATAAAATTGACAGAAAATTTTAAACGAGGCATGAATTTCTGACTAGAACAACTAGATCTAAAAATCGACGAGTTGGAAAAAAACTTTCAGCATCCTACAATCCCATTTTTATAGATGTTGGAAAAATTATTCTTGTTTTTTTTCTTATGGATCAAATATAAAGCTCTCTGGAATCACAATTTTTCCACAAGGATGAGCGATTGAGAAATATTTTCAGAAAAATCAGATAAATGAAAAAATTGCATTGTCATTACATAAATCTTAAATGATTTGTCGTTTTTATTTTCATTTTATACAACAGCAAAAACAATGTTTCACTGAAGGATGATGAAAATAACTCAATTGGACAAACAAACGTTTGTTTCCTGCTTTTGTTTACGGCAAATAAATATTCCTACACTTTGTTGCTCTTGTCAGATTTCCATTATTATTTTTGGCTTCAATTTGTAGTGTATTAAATTAATGTAAACACTACAGAAATACTTCATTAGTTATAATTGTCCAATAACTGCTCAGATAAATCATTATATATGAAATAGAATAATTCTATGTTTAGGTGCGTGAAACCTATAGTACTGAGAAATGGTGTTGGTTCTTGAATCATCACTTTTAGCAAGTTCTTGGGGCTATCAGTTTGCCTTTTCCTAAATCCCTACTAATTTCCTTCGATTTGTAGTGCATTAAATTAATGTAAACAATATGTAAACTCTTCACTAGTTATAATTGTCTAATAACTGCTAAGATAAAATCATTGTATATGAAATAGAATAATTTTTATTTTTATGTTTTATGAAACCTATATATATAAATGTGTGTATGTGTGTGTATTTCATCATAAATCTGCCACAATCTGCCTTTTTCCATCCTACTGAATTTCCTTCAATCCTTCCCATCCTTCAATTTGTGGTGCATTAAAATAATGTAAACAATAAATAAACACTTCATTAGTTATAATTGCCTAATAACTGCTTAGATAAATCATTATATATGAAATAGAATAGTTGTATGCTTATGATTATGAAACCTATAGTACTGAGACATGCTGGTTTTTGTCCTTGAATTTCAGCACTTTTAGCCGGTTCTTGGAGGTATCCAGTCTGTCTTTTTTCCATCTATTAATTTCCTTCAATCTATTGAATATTGTTAGTGATAAGGTTGATTTGCTGCCTGTAAAAAATAATTGTGATGTAGGTCGTTTATACAAGGTAGGATAGAAATGAAAGTTACCCCCCAGCATGTTTGTAGCATATATACGTCTTTAGCAATGGCAGAATGTCATCTGGGTTTTATTACAATTAGCCGTTAAAACACTGCTGTTCTCTTATTTTTCTTCGCTAAGTTTTTGTCTGAATATTATCGAAATTTATTGTGTCATTATGAACGAAATTGTAATTAGATAATGCGAAATTTGTTTATAAAATTACATAAAATATACTGATAAAAATTAATTCATAAAAATTTTGATCTCATTTATACACAGTCAGTCACATTAATGTGACCACCACCTACTTTCGACGTCAACGGGAAATAACCAATCACAAAAGGCAGGTGGCAGCACATTGCAGTGGAGTGTATATAAAGAACTCCACTTAATACCACTTAAATACCACATTCCACACTCCACCTAAAGCCAGAATATACAAGGGTGTATATTCTGGCTTTTGACTGGAAAGGTAGTCACATTAATGTGACTGGACTGTTTATATTGTATTAATTTATTTTGTCATTACTTCATTAAAATGTGTGAGTTCTTACACAGGCTGTGAAATATTTCTTAAAGACATTTCTTTTTTTTTTTATCTTAAATGATATTGTTTCTAGATTGAATACTTGGAAAAAAGAAATAAACGATATTTGTGATATTGTACAATGCTTTCAAATCGTTCTATTTTTTGAGGGAGGGGGAGATATTTTGCAAGAATCAGTTATTTTTACTTAAAAAATATTATTAAATATTAACTGAAAAAAGTATGAATTTTTTTATGGAAACTATTTATGAATGGTGAAAGTATGAATTATTGAATTATTAAAAGTATGAGTATGATTATTTTGTTAAAAACAGCATTAATTTCATACAACTCATTAAATAACATCAATTTCCATTTTTTCTTTAAATAAATTTTATTAAGCTAAAATTATTTATTTTAACAAAATGTATTTAACTAATATTTTGTAAACATTTTTTTTTCTGGCAATAAAGAAATATGCCATAATAATGCCATCTTTATGCCATAAGTAAGGGCTGCAGGCTGTTATCATTTAGCACTACCCAGGAGGCACATGTAGCTTGAAGATATGCTACGAGTGAGTAACACTACCCCCTTTCGTAAACATTAAAACTGTTGTTGTTGTTTCTAATGTAGCAGCAGGTAAAGCAGAAGTTAATCTTTATGCCATAAGCAACAGCTGCAGCGCTATTATGCGGTAACACTACCCTACGCTATTAAACTAAAATAATAATTTTCTTCTTTTGTTTACATATAAAATTTCTGTGTATTTATTTTTATCATATTTATTATGAAAAACATTCAAAATAAACAAAGCATTTCTTTTTTCTATTCATCAGAATCAAGTTTTTTTTTCAATATATATTTTTTTTATTCTATAAACAAACAAAACTTTTCCATCTTTGTAAAAAAATATTAAAAAAAAAAAAAAGAAATGAAAAAAAAACAAAAGAAACATTTATTTTACTTGCCTGATAAGTTTACTATTATTTTATTGTATTTTTTAAGTTTTGAGAAATTTTTTCACTATGAGAAATTATTCACATAATATTTAACATTTAGTTACATAATAATTATCAACTCATTACCTTTTGATTATTTGATTATTTTGTTAAAAATAGCATAAATTTCATGTACTAATTAAATCACATGAATTTCAATTTTTTTCTTTAAAAAATTGTATTAAGCTAAAATTATTTACTTTAATAAAAAAGGATTTAATTAATATTTTGTAAACATTATTAAACTAAAAAGAATAATTTTATTCTTTGAGTTATGATTTATGTAAATGCTTATTTATTTTATCCTATTCATTATGAGATAACACAATTTTATAATACTTTTTCTGCTCATTATTATGAAGTTTTCTGCAATAAATATTTTCATTCTGTAACAAACAACTAGGTGTTAAATATATCTGAAAATTTCTATTATATTTAACAGAATGTAAAAAAAAAAGAAATGAAAAATAAATAAATAAGAAACATTATTTAACTCGCCTGATAGGTTTACTACTATTTTATTGTATAGTTTTTTTAACAGCTCCAAAGGTCTGCTTCAAAAAGCTTGTCTGTAGCATCTGCTGTAGTATAAAGCAGACACAATTTATTACCATCACCAGGTGGGTGTTTTTATTTGAAACAAATAAATTTTTTTGTTGTTTCGATAGCAGCTGGCTAACACTTAAGCGATTGCATTTTTTTGGTCTGGCTGCTGTATGGATTAAATATTGATCTTCACTGGCAAAAAAATGGCTGAAGTTGTTCATCTTTTTTCTTACTCGAAAGACACATTCATCATCGGATTCATTTATGATTTTCTAAGAACTTTACTTTCACAATAAATCATTATTAGGAATTACAAAGAGTTGTTCGTGATATAAAAAATTATTTTTATACTTATTTCTTTGTGCTTTTTTCCCAAGTGATAAAAAATTATATATAAAAACAGTTGTGAATTTTGATACACGTCTTTAAATAGGCGATGGCTAAATTTTTCTGATTTTTTTTAAAAATTTACTTTAATGAAAATATTAGATCTCAGTAATTGAGTTTAACAAGTAATGAAGTTTTAAAATTTAATTTGCATTATGATTAATGGTTGTTGGGATATATTTATTATTTGGTATTAATCATAATCAAACATTTAGGAAGTTTATAAATGGAAAAATTTAATTCATTTATGAGAATTCTAATTAATTTATAAAAAAGAGTAGCAATGGTGGAAATTTTCAGATTGTTAAATACATGCATTTTTTAAGTTCTGAAATATTTTTTTCAGTATGGGAAGTTATTAATAATATAATCGAAAATTTAATTAAATAATAAATATTAAATAATTATAATCTCATTGTTGTACATTTTGATTATTTGATTATTTTGTTAAAAATAACATAAATTTCATGTAACTAATTAAATTACATCAATTTCAATTTTTTTATGCATTTTTTAAGCTAAAATTATTTCCTTTAACAAAATGTATTTAATTAATATTTTGTAAGCATTATTAAACTAAAAAAAAATTGCTTTTTTTGAGTTATATATTTAAAATGACTAAAGTAAGTGCTTATTTATTTTATCTTATTCATTATGAAAATTACTTAAAATATATATTAAACACTTTCTGCTCATCGGTATAAAGTTTTTGTAATATATATTTTCATTCTAATTATAACAAAAAAGGTGGTGACAAATATATCTGAAAATTTCTATTATATTTAACAAAACATTAAATAAAAGAAATGAAAAATAAATAAATAAAAACATTATTTAACTTGCCTGATAGGTTTACTACTATTTTATTGTATAGTTTTTCTAACAGCTTCAAAGGTCTGCTTCAACTTGTCTGTAGCATCTGCTGATATAAAGCAGACACAATTTATTACTATCACCAGGTGGGTGTTTTTATTTGAAACAAATAATTTTTGTTGTTGTTTCGATACCAGCTGGCTAACACTTAAGCGATTGCTTTTGGTCTGGCTGCTGTATGGATTAAATATTGATCTTCACTGGCAAAAAAAAATGGCTGAAGTTGTTCATCTTTTTTTTTAACTTGAAAGACACATTCATCATCGGATTCATTTATGATTTTCTAAGAACTTTACTTTCACAATAAATCATTATTAGGAATTTTCAAAGAGTTGTTCGTAATAAAAAGTATTTTATACTTATTTCTTAGTGTTTTTTCCCAAGTGGTAAAAATTATATAGCAAAAACAGTTCATGAATTTTAATGTCTTTAAATAGATGATGGCTGAATTAAATATTTTTTTTAATAAAATTTACTTTAATGAAAATATTAGATCTCAGTAATTGAGTTTTAACAAGTAATGAAGTTTAAAAATTTAATTTACATTGTGATTAAGGTTGTTGGGATGTATTTATTATTTGGTATTAATCATAATCAAACATTTAGGAAGTTTATAAATGGAAGAATTTAATTTATTTATGAAATTCTAACTTATTTATGAAAGGCAGCAATGCTGGACATTTTTAGATTATTAAAGATATACTTTTATTAAATTTTGAAAATTTTTTTCACTATGAGAAATTATTCACATAATATTTAATATTTAATTGCATAATATTTATTAACTAATTATTCAAACAATATGGAAGAAGATTATTATTAAATAACTATTTACTTATTATTCAAACAATTTTAAAGAGGATTACTATTAAATAATTATTAATATGTAATTTAAACAATATTTAAAATGATTATTATTAAGTAGTTGTTAACATATTGCCCAGTCTATTAGTGAAAAGGAAAATGCTTAAATAACTTTGCATACAAATTTTCGTAAAAAAAATTGTGTTTTCTGAAGGTTTTGCTACTAAGTATATTAAAGTTTTTATAAAATTGTATTTTTTTAAAAACTTTAAAAATCATTAAAATAATAATATAAATTTTTTTTATTTTTAGTGACTTGAATTTAACTTAAATATGAAATTCTTACGCTTTCCTGTTTAATCACTATTCTATTAAAATAATTAATATTTTTACGAATTATGCTTCCCATTTGTAACTAATGGCTCTCTCAACAAACAAGTTGGAAAAAAAAATTAGATCCATCAACACAACAGGTCTTGAATCTGATTGGCTCCTACCATTTAATCACATAGGTCAATATCTTCATGGCAATGAAATACATTTTTTAAAATTCCTCTTATAATTTTCCTCCTGTAAATTAGAAGAAATATTTTCATTCATAATTGCTAACTTTAAAAAAAAAATTTTTATAAAAATATTTATATATCAAAATATAGTAAATATATTTTGAACAGTCAAATACAGATAAAACCTGTTTAGAAATAACTTATAGACCAAATGAGAAACACGTGAATAAATTTTCTACAAAACTCTACACGTGTTCAGTACAAATTCTGTAACATGAAAAAATTCTTTTAGTTAAGTTTTTTCCTTTTGTAAAGTAAAAAATGCTTATACTTTTCGGGGAAAAAAATTCGATTTGAATTTTTCGATATACTTCTTCCTACAATCCAAATCTACATTTGGGACTATCTTATCTACAGTCACTTGACAATCAGCTTTTTACAATTTTCTTCAAATTTCAGCTTTTTCAGCAGCTTCCCACAGATGGGATAACATTCTTTCATTCTCGACTTTTATGCTACTTCATTCTACTGTTAATGGCAATATAAATCTCTTATGGAAAACTGTTATACTTGCATTCAATAATTAATTTTTAAAAAATTTTACATAGCAAATCTTATTTAAAATAATGCTATTCTTTTATACTTTTTGTGCATTTCTCTAATGTATTGGCCCTCAATGCTAGTATATTACGTATTTGTGTGTTTCTATACATTTATCTGCTATATTCTAGATATTTTTTTTTATATTACACGCAACAATGCTTCCAACTTACCGCAAAATGATAAGATAATTTGACTTTTGATTTTGATTGATTTGATTTTTTAAGCATTTCATTTTTTTTTTTTCACATCATTATGCCTTATCAAAGACTGAAACGAAAGGAGTTGAAACATGGACAGGGAACATGAGGAAACATGAGCAGGGTTATGGTTACATGATTTTTTTTTTTTTTTTTCCAACAGTTCCATCCTTTTGTTCCACTAAGTGAGGAACAAAAGGATACTGTTTCGAAAAATCAAAATCGTTGCATTTAGAACATAATAGTTTGAATGCATTGATATGTAAAATGTAATAAAAATAAGCTGTATTAAATAAATAATGATTTGGTTCAAGGTTGTATATTAGTTTTTTTTTTTTCTTTATTTCAATCCGTTAGATACACAGGACATAAAGTTTAGCAAAGATCCTAAAAAACAAGCGATAACAACCCTGGCAGCTAATCTGTAGAAAGGTCGCCTAGAATTATTTCCGACTAAGCTTAAATAAACGATAAAATCCATCTCCTTGGAGAGAAAATTACAGATGAAATAAAATGGTAGTTTTTCTTCCTTTTTTTGGGAACATGGGTAGTTGGATTATCAGCAAAATATTTGCTCTTCTACTTCGGTTTTCTTTCCTGGTGCAGTAAATTTAATTCTGGGTAAACCTTAAATCAACGCCAAATTGACATTAACAGCTGTTTGG
Organism: Caerostris extrusa; assembly: GCA_021605095.1. Taxonomy (NCBI): domain Eukaryota; kingdom Metazoa; phylum Arthropoda; class Arachnida; order Araneae; family Araneidae; genus Caerostris; species Caerostris extrusa. Next base: position 41,520 of record BPLR01015770.1, on the reverse strand, counting down.
ATAAAAGCCTCTCTTTATTCAGAACACAATGTTACCCTTGTATATTTCTATACAAATACTTTTAACTGTTTAATTTCCATTAAGATTGTTAGTTAAATTTGATGAGCACATATGAAAAATTTAGTTATGGATCCAATTAGCTGGTTTTTTTTTCGTTTTTTTAAAACTCTTTCACTGACAATTCGTTGTCTGGTTTAATTTAACATGAAAATTTATGACATGAAATTTTTGAAAACTCCAACTTAAATCAATGGTAAAAAATAAATATACTTGGTGCAAAACTTAAACAACCATGTACTTTTAAACAGAGAACCTTGAAACTGCAGATAAGGATTTATTTCGATCAGCGCAGTAAACACTTTATTGAGAAGAAAGGTGATTCCTACACAAATACGAAGACCAATAATTTACAGAACACTTCAGGAATATGTCGTCCTGATGTCATGTGTGACAAGCACTGCCCAACAGTTTCGAATAGACAAAAGTGTCTTTTCACGAGTTGACAAAGCTTTCCAAATGACAGGCATAGCAGTAAGAGAGATTGGTGATGATCCGCCAAGAAAAACAACGCCGAGGGATGACGCATATATTGCCCTGAAGACGAAAAGATAGAGACACCAGTCAGCAGGCAACATTTATTAGCAGATGCATCTGGCAGCAAGGCGACCGTCTAGACTGGTGTAAAGAACAAAAATATTAGACATTTCATCAATGGATCACGTCCTCTTTATAGATAAAAGTTGGCTCATTGACAAAAGCGATTCTCATAGAAAATTGAAATAATGGAAGATAGGGAATAAGAGTTAGGTAAGGATATGGTTTTGCCCCACGAACATCAAGGAGAGACGCCGTTAAGGTAGTTTATCTTGGGATACATTAGAGCATCGAGATGATTGAACCGTAGATTATAGGTGGAGTACTGCTGCTGGAGTTGGCTATTTTCAGTAAATTATCTTTCACCAGCGCGTTTGTTTCGAAGTGTCATTGGGTGCAGAATACTTTTTTATAGACAATAACGCCAAGCATGACAGACAATTGAAAGACTTCTTAAAAGTAAATTTTTCACTAGAATGTCGTCTGTCATGCCTTGTTCCATCTGACCTTATAAAAGTATTCTGCCCAATATTACTCAGCAAGCTTTATGATTAGTGGTTGTGTCGTGCTCTGGCTCTCAGCTCTAGCGGCGATCTTCCCATTGTTCGTACCATATCCTTACTATGCTGTCTTCCATTATTTCAATTTTCTAGTAATCGCTTTGTGGGCTTGGCTGCATCACAAGGACGTGATCGACGATGATATGTCGTTCTTCCTCCAGTCTGGACGGTCGCCTTGCTGCCAGAGTATTTCGCATGCCTAAGCGCAGGGCTGGTGATGCTCTATCTTTCGTCTTCAGAGGCAACCATGCCGCCATCCCTGGCAGGTGCGGATCATCACCAATGCACTGCTGTAGCAACTCATGTGACACAGATGCTCTATGACATCAGGACTGGTATTCTGTAAATTGTGGTCTTCGTATTTGTGTAGGAATCACCTTTCTTCTTAATAAAGTGTTTACTGCTGATCAGCGTCACTGCTCTACAGTTTCAAGTTCTATGTTAAAAGGCATGGATGTTTCAATCTTCTTTTTCATTGATTAAATTAGGTACTAAAAAATTTAAATAATAATATTTAATGTTAGGTAAACCAGACAGTGATCAGTGAAGTTTAAAAACGAAAAGGCACAACATTCAATTCTCATAACTAGTTTTTAGCATATATTCTTTCATCCAGAACTAGTATTCTTGTGGAAATTAGGCACGATTAAAGTATTTACTCAAGCTACAAAGGAGCAACGTGTTCTGAGAATAAAGAGGTTTCAGCAAACGTATTGGCGTTGATTGCCCAGGAGTGCTGCACCAACCGAAAATCAACTACCCATGTTCCCAAAAAGGAGAAAACTACCATTTTATTTCAAATACATATTTTCTCAAGTAGTTATTGGGCTTGGCTAAGCAGTCGGAGTACTGGGGCGACTTTCTACGATTAACTGCCAGGAGTTGACCATTTAGAGATCTTTAACTAAACTTATGTCCTCAACGGATTGAAACAAAGAAAAAAACTAATGTACAACCTTGAACAAATCATTATTTTATTTAACCAGCTTATTTTTATCACATTTTATATCAATGCATTCAAGCTACCATGTTTAAATGCGGCTGATTTTGTTTTTCAGAAACAGTATCCTTTTCACATTCCTCGCTAGTGGAACACAAAGGATGGAATTTGTGGAAATCATGCAACCTGGCCTGCCATGTTTCCTCATGTTCCCTGTCCATGCACCAGCTCCTTTCGTTTCCGGTGTAAGGCATAATGTGAAAAAAAAATGAAAATAAATCAAATCAATCAAAATATCGAGATCAAAACACCTCATTTTTGCGGTAGAGATGAAGCTCTGGCACAAAATATATGCAAATATAACTTGGGCATAAATGTATGGCTTCAAGTACCTCTGTAATATACTAGCATTGAGGAGCCAATACATTAAAGCGCAAGTGAAAAGAATGGCATTCTTTTAAATAAGATTTGCTATGTAAACCACAGTGTTATTGATCACAGTTTTCATGTTAACGTGCGTACTTATTGTTTTACGAAGGTATTCAGCTGTGCCATAAAGGCACAGCTATGAAGGCTTCGTGCTGATCATGGTAGCTGAAGACTGACGTATACTGCTACAAGCTGAAGTAATTTGACAACAAGGTGGTCCCAAATGTAGATTTGATTAATGAAGAAATATATCCGAAAAATTCAAATCCTTTAATATAAACGCATTGCACTACAGAAAAAAAACAGCAAAATTTTTCATGTTAAATTTATTACTGGGCTACGATGTGAAAATTCTATTCACTTCGACCATTTGATCTATAAATTATTTACAAACGAAGTTTTATCAGTATTTGACAGTTCAAATATATTTACTATCTGATAACCTTAAACTTATTTTGCCTCATCTGATTTTTTTTAAGGGTTAGCAGCGTATGAATGGCTTCTAATTTACAGGAGGAAAGCCCTGGAAAAATGTATTTCGTACCATGAAAAATTGACATGTGGTAAATGGTAGACAATCAGATTCAAGACACATTGTGTTGTGGATCTATTTTTTTCCAACATTTGTTGAGAGAAGAACACGTGGATACAAATGGGAAGCAATTCGGCAAGTAATTATTTTAATAGAATAATTGTTAAACAGGAGAAGCAAACAAGAATATTAGGATGAAATTCAGATACTAAAAATCAAAGAAAATTTATATGGCTAAATGATTTTTGAAGCTTTAAAGAGCTCACAATTTTGCAAAACTTGGCTACTTATTAGCAAACCTTTTGAAAACACCATTTACGAAAATGTGCTTGTCCTTATCATAGACTGGGCAATATGTGGCACAAACTTCACCAATAATAATCATTTTAAATATTGTTTAAATACATATTAATAGTATTTAATAGTAATCTTAAGATTGTTTGAGCATAAGTAAATAGTTGTAATAGTCTTCTTCCATATTGTTTGAATGAACCAGTTAATGATATTATGCAATTATGACCAAATATTACATGTGAATAATTTCTCATGAGTGAAGGTTTTCAAGGTAACTCAAAATTATTCCATCTTTGTAATCCTAAAGAATTTCAGCATTAATTCATAAATTCTCATAAGCTAAACAAATTCTTCCATTTATAAACTTTCTAAATATTTGATTATAGACTTATAATATTGTATCCCAACAGCTGCTGTCCACAATGTAAATACGTACATTAAATTCAATTTTGAGACATAAATTTTAAATACAGTATCTAAAAGACATTAAAATTCATGAACCGACACTACTATATATTTTACCGCTTGAAACAGAAAATGAAGTATAAAATACTTTTATTACAGGTAACTCTTTTAATTCTAATATGACCCCACATTGTGAAAATTCTTAGAAAATATGAAATCCGATATGATGTCTTCAAGTTAAAGAAGATGGTGGCTTCAGCCATTTTTACCAGTGTCAATATTTGAAAGACCAAAACGTCACAAGTGACCCAGCCGGCTTATTGTCGAAATTTGGCTAAAAAATATGTGATGAGTAACCAAATTGTGTGCTATATCGGCGAATGCCACAGGCAAGTTGAAAGCTGAATTTGCTGGCTTTCGATGACTATACAATAAAATGAGTATTTATCGAAGGCTGGGATAAATAATGTTTCTTATTTATTTGTTTTTCATTTCTTTATTTAATGTTTTTGTTAAATATAATAGAGATTTTCGGATTTGTCACCACCTTTTGTTATACTAGAATGAGAAACATATTACAGTAAAACATACCATTGAGGAGCTGAAAAAGACAATATATTTTAGTAATTTTCATAATGATAAGATAAATAAATAAACGCCTGTCATTTTAAATATATAACTCAAAAAGCAATTTTTTCTTTTTAGTTTAATAAATGCTTACAAAATATTAATTAAAATACATTTGTTAAAGGAAATAATTTTAGCTTAAAAAATGCATAAAAAATTGAAATTGATGTAATTTAATTATAGTTACATGAAATTTATGTTTATTTTTAACAAAATAATCAAATAATCAAAATGTAAGAATGAGAGTTATGAGTATTTAATATTTATTATTTAATTAAATTTTCGATTATATATTAATAACTTCTCATACTGAAAATATTTCAGAACTTAAAAATGTATGTATTTAGGCAATCTAAAATTTCCACCATTGCTACTCTTTATAAATTAATTAGAATTCTCATAAATGAATTAAATTTTTCCATTTATAAACTTCCTAAATGTTTGATTGCGATTAATACCAAATAATAAATATATCCCAAGAACCATTAATCATATAATGCAAAATTCAAATTTTAAAACTTCATTACTTGTTAAAACTCAATTACTGAGATCTAATATTTTCATTAAAAGTAAATTTTATAAAAAAAATCAGAAAATTTAGCCATCGCCTATTTAGTAGACGTGTATCAAAATTCACAACCGTTTTTGCTATATACTTTTTTATCACTTGGGAAAAAGCACAAAGAAATAAGTATAAAAATAATTTTTTTATATCACGAACAACTCTTTGTAATTCCTAATAATGATTTATTGTGAAAGTAAAGTTCTTAGAAAATCATAAATGAATCCGATGATGAATGTGTCTTCGAGTAAGAAAAAAAGATGAACAACTCCTTCCAGCCATTTTTTGCCAGTGAAGATCAATATTTAATCCATACAGCAGCTGCCAAAAATGTAATCGCTTAAGTGTTAGCCAGCTGCTATCGAAACAACAAAAAAATTTATTTGTTTCAAATAAAACACCCACCTGGTGATGGTAATAAATTGTGTTGCTTTATGCCACAGCAGATGCTGCCAACATGCTTTTGAAGCAGACCTTGAGCTGTTAAAAAACTATACACAAAATAGTAGTAAAACCTTCGAGCAGGCGAGTTAAATAATGTTTCTTATTTATTTATTTTTCATTTCTTTTTTTTTTTTTTTTTACATTCTGTTAAATATATGAAATTTTCAGATATAAATGGGGACACCTAGTTTTTATTTAGAATGAAAATATTTATTGCAGAAAACTTCATAATAATGAGTAGAAAAGTATTATAAAATTGTGTTATCTCATACAATGAATAGGATAAAATAAATAAGCATTTACATAAATCATGTAACTCAAAGAATAAAATTATTCTTTTTAGTTTATCAATGTTTACAAAATATTAATTAAATCCTTTTTTATTAAAGTAAATAATTTTAGCTTAATACAATTTTTAAAGAAAAAAATTGAAATTCCAGGATTTAATTAGTTACATGAAATTTATGCTATTTTTAACAAGATAATCAAATAATCAAAAAAAATGAGTTGATAAGTTGATTATGTATGACTAAATGTTAAATATTATGAATAATTTCATAGTGAAAAAAATTTCAAAACTTAAAAATACAATAAAATAATAGTAAACTTATCAGGCAAGTAAAATAATGTTTCTTGTTTTTTTTTTCATTTCTATTTTTAATATTTTGCTAAAGATAATGGAAAGTTTTGTTTGTTTATAAATAAAAATATATATTGGAAAAAACTTGATTCTGATGAATAAAGAAAAGAAATGCTTTGTTTGTTTTGAATGTTTTTCATAATAAAATAATAAAAATAAATAATAAGAAATTTTTATAAATTTTATATGTAAACAAAAAGAAGAAAATTATTATTTTTAGCTTTAATCAGCGTAGGGTGTTACTCGCATAATAGCGCTGCAGCTGTTGCTTATGGCATAAAGATTAACTTCTGCTTCACCTGCTACATTAGAAAAACAACAAACAGTTTAATAATGTTTACGAAAGGTGTGTGCTTTCCCTCCGTAGCATTACCAAGCTACATGTGCCTCCTGGTAGTGCTAAATGATAACAGCCTGCAGCCCTTACTTATGGCATAAAGATGGCATTATTAAGGCATATTTCTTTATTGCCAGAAAAAATGTTTACAAAATATTAGTTAAATACATTTTGTTAAAATAAATAATTTTAGCTTAATAAAATTTATTTAAAAAAAAAAATGGAAATTGATGTTATTTGTATGAAAATTAATGCTGTTTTTAACAAAATAATCATACTCATACTTTTAATAATTCAATAATTCATACTTTCACTCATTCATAAATAATTTCATAAAAAAAAAATTCATACTTTTTTCAGTTAATAAGTTTAATAATATTTTTAAGTAAAAAATAACTGATTCTTGCAAATATCTCCCCTCCCCTCAAAAAAATAGAAAGATTTGAAAGCATTGTACAATATCACAAATATCGTTTATTTCTTTTTCCAAGTATTCAATCTAGAAACAATATCATTTAAGATAAAAAAAAAAAAAAAAAAGAAATGTCTTTAAGAAATATTTCACAGCCTATGTAAGAACTCAATATTTTAATGAAGCAATGGCAAAATAAATCAATACAATATAAACAGTCCAGTCACATTAATGTGACTACCTGTCAAAAGCCAGAATATACACTCTTGTATATTCTGGCTTTAGGGTGGAGTGTGGAATGTGGTATTTAAGTGGTATTAAGTGGAGTTCTTTATATACACTCCACTGCAATGTGCTGCCACCTGCCTTTTGTGATGGTTATTTCCCGTTGACGTCGAAAAGTAGGTGGTGGTCACATTAATGTGACTGGACTGTGTATAAATGAGATCAAAATTCTCTTTATGAATTAATTTTTATCAGTATATTTTATGTAATTTTATAAACAAATTTCGCATTATCTAATCACAATTTCGTTCATAATGACACAATAAATTTCGATAATATTCCAGACAAAAAACTTAGCGAAGAAAAAAATAAGAGAACAGCAGTGTTTTAACAGCTAATTGTAATAAACCCAGATGACATTCTGCCATTGCCAAGACGTATATATGCTACAAACATGCTGGGGGTACCTCATTTCTATCCTACCTTGTATAAACGACCTACATCCCAACTATTTTTTACAGGCAGCAAATCAACCTTATCACTAACAATATTCAATAGGATTGAAGAAAATTCAATAGGATGGAAAAAGACAGACTGGATACCTCCAAGAACCTATTAAAAAGTGCTAAAATTCAAGGACAAACCAGCATGTCTCAGTACTATAGGTTTCATAATCATAAGCATACAACTATTCTATTTCATATATAATGATTTATCTAAGCAGTTATTAGGCAATTATAACTAATGAAGTGTTTATTTATTGTTTACATTATTTTAATGCACCACAAATTGAAGGATGGGAAGGATTGAAGGAAATTCAGTAGGATGGAAAAAGGCAGATTGTGGCAGATTTATGATGAAATACACACACACACACACATTTATATATATAGGTTTCATAAACATAAAAATAAAATTATTCTATTTCATATACAATGATTTTATCTTAGCAGTTATTAGACAATTATAACTAGTGAAGAGCTTACATATTGTTTACATTAATTTAATGCACTACAAATCGAAGGAAATTAGTAGGATTTAGAAAAAGGCAAACTGGATAGCCCCCAAGAACTTATTAAAAAGTGATGTGATTCAAGAACCAACTACCATTTCTCAGTACTATAGGTTTCACGCACCTAAACATAGAATTATTCTATTTCATATATAATGATTTATCTGAGCAGTTATTGGACAATTATAACTAATGAAGTATTTCTGTAGTGTTTACATTAATTTAATACACTACAAATTGAAGCCAAAAAAATAATAATGGAAATCTGACAAGAGCAACAAAATGTAGGAATATTTATTTGCCGTAAACAAAAGCAGGAAACAAACGTTTGTTTGTCCAATTGAGTTATTTTCATCATCCTTCTTGCGTGAAACATTGTTTTTGCTGTTGTATAAAATGAAAATAAAAACGACAAATCATTTAAGATTTATGTAATGACAATGCAATTTTTTCATTTATCTGATTTTTCTGAAAATATTTCTCAATCGCTCATCCTTGTGGAAAAAATTGTGATTCCAGAGAGCTTTATATTTGATCCATAAGAAAAAAAAAAACAAGAATAATTCTTCTCCAACATCTATAAATGGATTGTAGGATGAAAAGTTTTTTTTCCAACTCGTCGATTTTTAGATCTAGTTGTTCTAGTCAGAAATTCATGCCTCGTTTAAAATTTTTCTGTCAATTTTATACTTGACTGCAAAGAAGAAACATTTAAAATGATATTACGTTTTATTTATTTATTTTTATCATAAAAAATGAATGTTTGGCAAAGATGAAATAATCTTTTATATTCCATATGTTGCTCAACTTCAATAAATAAAAACTTGGATTAGATTTGCAGAAGATTGTTCATATTGTAACAATATTTAAATGCTTCAGTTAATGTTTATTTAAAAAGGTTGTTTGTCATTTATTTTAAGTGGAAATGATATTTCTATAATAATATGTTGCTCTAATTCAATAAATAAATAAATAAAAACGTCCATTTCATTTGCAGTAGATTGTTCAAATTGTTATAATATTTAAATATGTTTCGGTTAATGTTTATTTTAAAAGTTTGTTTACCATTTACTTTAAGTAGAAATGATATTTTTTTAATAATTGCATGTTTTTATAATATATGTTGCTCTAATTCAATAAATAAATAAAAACCTTTCATTAGATATGCAGTAGTGTTCAAATTGTTACAATATTCAAATATAATTAAGTAAATGCTTATTTAAAAAAATTGTTTACCATTTCTTTTTAAGAAGAAATGATAGTTTTTTATGATTGCATGTTTTTATAATAATATGTTGCATTAATTCAATAAATAAATAAATAAAAATTGCATTAGATTTGCAGTAGAGTGTTCAAATTGTTACAATATTTAAATATGTTTCAGTAAAAGTTTATTGAAAAAGTTTGTTTACCTTTTATTTTAAGTGGAAATGATATTTTTTTTATAATTGCAAAACAAACCTGTTAACTTTTTTAAACTTTGTAAAATTTAATATCAAACTTTTGTAACAAAAGGTAATTCAGTAGTAATAAAAAACTGTTAAAAAATTGTTGTTGTTTTTGTAACAAAACAATGGTAAACTAAATAATATGACTCAATATTTTTAATCTTGTAATTTCCATGATTAAATTTTCATTAATAAATTATTTTCTGACTACCTTATTTTAATTTGGAAAAGATTAAGTTTGATTTTTAATTATTTGATGAAGAAAGCTACATGTTCTTTATTATATTTTATAGCATATATTTTTTATCTTTCTATTCTGCATATCTATTGACATAAGATAGTTAATATTGATGGCTGTATAAGTTTAGTAAGTAATTAGATAGATTATAGATACGTTTTATAGTGAACTAGTTTAAAATATATTAACATACTAGTAGATGATTTTCTATTATAAATAATGATGAATGTAGGAAACATTAAAAATCTAAATATTTGAAAATACATATGTTATAAGAATGTTTTCTACTTTATTCATTGTACAGTATCAAAAGGGACAAATATTTGAAAGAATCAAACCCTTAATGGATATTTTTTTTTAATTATGCTGTTCAGCAAACAAATAAGGAAGAAATAGATAATATTCACATCAAATGGTATTTAACTATCTACTGTATTTTAACTATTAACAATAGATAGTTAAAATACAGTACATTTTATTTAAAACACCTGTACATAATACATGATTAACCATAAATTTAAGAGATACATACAAAGTGATGTAAAAGTTTTATTTCTTCCTGTTTAATTTTAATGAAATATTATTACAGCGTATGTTAATAACAAAAATCTCAAAAGTTTATCTATTTATTTAATTTGTATCTAATACAAAAGTTTATTTATTTATTTAATTTGTATCTAATACAATGAATATATTTTAGAGTTTTATTATGAATATTAATTAACCTACGTAATTATTTTTATTTTTATAAATGCATTACTTTCATTAAAACGTCTCATTATCACATGCAATAGATACAAAGATTTAAAAAAGACATAATAGTTAATAACTTGCAAACTGGTCTTAATGACGATTTTTATAAATGTCACAGACGTAATTTATGTTATGTCAAGCACAGGATAATGAGTGTTTCAGCAATAATATTATCGTTAATAATTAATTTCAAAAACAGCTTGCTATTATCTTTTTTGTCTCAAGTTGTAAATGTCATTATTTTTACACCTATATGGATCGGAGCCGTTCAGAAGATAGCATGTCAAGTTTATGAAGTAAGGCAATCCTGGTTGATGTCATAATTTAAGTGCATATTTTTCAGAAATGAAGGCTGTTGATTATCTTTTGATTATTTTATTTGTTACAAGTATTACAAACAATATTTAAATCATAGGAAATTCTAAATTTGGCACCCAAGTCTAACTTTAAAATATCTTCACCATACACTGGATATATTATATGCATGTAGAGTTTACTCAAATTTTCAAAATTTAAAGCATATAGACTTATTTTTCAACTTCATTTTCAATATGGAAATATATGTGTCAATTCGGATCACCAACAGAGTGCAGCCAGGTGGCCAAGTAGCTTGTGCTGTGTCTTTGGAACCACAAACTTCAGGTTCGAATCCTGGCGGTGGCGTGAATGTTTATTAGTGGTACGGAATCCACTTTAAAACTGTAGGTCCCGGTCTGTTTAGTCCTCATGTGCACAAGATGACCGTGGAACGATAAACCAGATTCAAAGGTTCCAGATTTCAAACTCAGATTCGATACCAGAAGAAAATTCATTCGTGTTTATGCTAGGGATGGAAATAATAAATCCTTAGTATTGAAAATTTTACCTTTGTGCTCAACGAGACCGTCCAATTGAAATCTCTATGACAGTTTATTTAAAATTATTGTTACAAATTGGGGGTACATTTAGCAGGATTTCCGCCATACAACCTATGTTTTGTTGAATCTGTTACATAGTGGTGAAGGGCTTTGGTAAATTGAACAGGACTCAAAAACAATATTCAAAATAAACTCAGACTATATTAAAAATAAAAATTGAGAAAGGGTATTTATATTCTTTAATAAAAGATTTTCAGTTACATTTAAATATAAGTTTAATATTTGATGGATATTAATTTCATTGCTGGATAGTTACAATCTTTTTATCTGATCAGTTATGTTCTCTTTCCGGAGTGCAATGTACACTCATGTCCATAAATTAAGAATAATGAAGTTCAGGCAAAGAAAGAGACAGAAACAAAACAAATTTGACTTATTTGTAAAGTCTATTTATTAAACAAAAGGTAAAGAGCAAAAAAAAAAGATGCTATATGTTTGACATAATTAATAAAAATTGCGATTTTTACTCCCTGCAGCAAATTTCAAAAAAGAACCTATTTACAAAAACAGTATAACATGGTTAGTATGATGGTTAATAGGAGTATGTCTCCCGGACGATGCAATACAGGCCTTGCAACGCCTAGGCATGCTGAGTATCAAATTATCAATCTGATCTTGGGGAATATTACACCCTCATCAAGCAATGCCCCCGAAGTTCCGGTTGACAGGTGGGAGGGGGTTGACGGGCTGCAATTCGTCGGCCAAGCATATCCCACACATGCTCTATTGGATTCAAGTCCGGTGAGTATGCTGGCCAATCCATACGGGTGATATCCTCCAATTGAAGGCATTCGTCTACAATGTTTGCACGGTGAGGACGGGCGTTGTCATCCATAAACAGAAATTCAGCACCCATGGCGCCCCTGAAACAAACGTACATGTTGTTCCAGAATGGCATCCCGATAGATGTGACCTGTCATCGTTACACTCTGAACATGCAGGTCAGTTCTGGAACCAAGAATAATTCCTCCCAAACGAGCCATCCTGCACCACCGTAACGGTGTCGTTCAATGGTGTTCTCTTGGTGGTAACGGGTACCTGGCGCTCTCCATATGAAAGTCCGGCGAGAATCAGACTGCAAACTAAACCTGGACTCGTCGGAAAACATCACACAAGACCACTGTTGCGGTGTCCACAATGCATGCTCTACTCCAGGTTAATCGCATGCGACAGTGAGTTGCGGTAAGTGAAACACATCTGACAGGCCTACGAGCATATAGACCAATGTGCAATAAGCGTCTGTACACGGTCTGCCTTGAAACTGTCGTACCGGTAGCTGAAGAGAGCTGACGAGACAGGTCTGATGCTGTGCTCCGTCTGTTTCTTTTGGCAGTAACTGCTAAATGCTGGTCCTCATTCGGCGTTGTAACTCGGCGGCGACCTGTGCTGTAACATCTACTCACATTACCATCATCTTGGAATCGTTACCAAAGCCTGGAGATGACACTCTGGGCGATTCCAAGTTCCTCGGATACTTCCAACTGTGTACATCCGCATTCCAGTCGTCCGATAATTCTACCACTTAAAAAATCATCCAAATGCTTCCTTTGTGCCATAACTATGCGGTTATTGCACTGAAAGGCTTTTAAAAGCGCTTGTGAACAATTTTACTTCATTGCCACCATTCCTTATATACCCCTCTCTTACACTCTCGTCATTGTGACGTACTATCCGCCCCTCTGGTGGTTTCATGTAATTTGCATATTCTTCTTCAAGATGTGTGTGATAATTCTACTGGTGAAATTTTTATTTAGAGTTCAATTTCTGTGCGATTCTGAATTATCCTTAATTTATGGACATGAGTGTAGATCTACCTCCTAGTGGTGTACCCTGTGCAACATTCTATAAGTTTTCAGCATGAGCTGCTACTGCTATCCTAACCGTCGTCCTGTTAGCCTTCATGTATTGCAATGGAATGATGTTGGTTTGTCTCAATAAAAAAGAACTCATCTAATGAACATCTACATCGCATTGGGAGTTTAGAAGAGCCAAACTGCATTCTTTGTGATTTTTTAGAACTAATGAATCGAGGTCATTTTCATCGTTGCTTGGCACTTCATGGAGAATCAGAGACGGCGAAATACTGGAAAGCTAGAGAACACTTAAGTCAATGTTCAGTAAACTTTGTTGAACTCTTTTCTGTGTATTTTCTTCTTTTATTTTGTATTTTCTCTTTTTTTGTATTGCATTTCCATTGGAATTAAATAAATTTCCATTGGAATTAAATAAATGTTCTTGTTCCTATTTATTTTCCTTTACAGATGAATTTTTGCTGTAGTTGTCTTTATGAAGAACAACAAAACAAAAGTACTTTTGGTATATTTTAATGAGGTATTAATTGAAATGAAACTATCTATCCCGTATATTTTCTACGAGGTTGATATTACAAATTTCAAAATTTAACAAAAAGTACAGATTTATTTAATTATTAATAACAAAAAATATAATTCAAACTGTTTCAATTTAAAAAAAAATGCATGTTAATGAAATAAATTAACAGAACATTAGAATATCTTGTTAAGAAAATATTTAAAACTCATCGTATTCGTGGTTAGAAAAATAAATAATTTTTGTTTATTTTTATCAAAAAGCAGTATACTTATTGCAAGTAACCAAAACGAGTGAAAATCTTCTCATCTAAACAACATAAGCAATAAAAAATTATTACTAAAGCTGATGAACCCCTAAAATCCTAATTCTACTCGAGTAATTAATCTTCTAGCTGTTCCTACTATTGCGGATCACACGCCAAAAATTTAAGATTGTGGATACTTTTAATAAAACATGAAATAGGCAGAACAATAAGTTTTGTATTAATTTTTATTTGATACAATTTAGATTTGTTGCTCTAAATTCTGATGTGTCTAATAGCACTTCTTTTTCACGAAATTCTTTGACTTTCAAAATAGATATTTACTTTTACACCAACAGCAATGAAAAATGAAAAATTTAAATATAAAAACAACAATTTTAATGAAATCTTTTTTTATACTAGAGTATTTATAGCTAAATAATAATAAGAATATATACAGAGAAAAAAATAATTTTACAAAGCATTAAAATGTAAAATCTTTATCGCATTTATAAGCGGAAACCTCAAATTTGACTGACTCAATTTACACTTTGCTTTAGAAAGTGAATATAATCAAATTATACATACTAAATTTATAAAAAAAAAAAAAAAATAATGAAACATTTGAACTGGAAATAGTATAAATAATTTCCAAGATTTCAGAACAGGATAAAAAATAAAGATCGTATGATAAAAGCTGTGAGAAATGCAATATTGCATTTAAGTAAAGTAGTAGAACGTCTTATTTCATTGAACTGAAACTGCATTTACTTAAGAAGTCTTTTCCAAATTCTTCGGGAAAATAAACTACACGGAGACACCAAACCGAAACGGAACGCAGTAAAACTCCATTTGAATAATAATATGCACCAGGCACCCTTTCCGAAAGCAATTCATTTTTCTTACAGGGAGAGATGGAAGAGTAGGAAATGGAAAAATCATGTCGCAACTCCAACCATAAAGAGGAATTGCGAAAACTTGGGCGCACGCGAATTTTAAAGATCCAGGCTCTCCAGTTGCCCGAGCGTGCACGTGGGCCCACGGTCACAGATAAGGAAAAATTGTCCTCCAAAAGCCACCTTCCACCAAAAATCCACGTTTGAAAAATGGGTTCTCTCTTGAAATTAGAGTTGATGGCAGTACGTCACGCAATTCCGAGACTGCTGCGAGCAATAAATAGATTTTTGTAAGACTGTGAGAATGGACACGTGGATGGAGTCCTTAGTTTGAACTCAAGATGTCTCGGAAGTTTTAGGGAAAAGAGACGTTTTTATGCAAAATTTTTAGGCTTTCATATGCAAGTTGTTGTCACGGAAAATATTTTAATTATGGATCGCATTTTACAATGGGTAACTTTATAAAATTGATGTCAAAAATACTTAAAGTAATTACAATATATTACATTACAATTAATTACTTCACGAATATTTCGACCACATCTCGATCGCAAGACATTAAATTAGACTATAAAGATTAACATTATTAAATTAGATTAAATTATTAAATTAGTCTATAAAGATTAACATTAAACCGGACTATACCTTCTCGACTCTTAAATTCTTATTCTCTGCAAAACTTTTAGGCTTTTAGGTTTTCATATGCAAGTTGTTGTCACGGAAAACATTTTAATTATGGATCACATTTTTGCAATGGGTAACTTCATAAAAATACTTAAGGAAATTACAATTAATTTTATTACAACTAATTACTTCACCATTATTTTTACCACATTTCCATCTCAAAATCCTTCTTTACTTTTAAATTCTCATCCTCTGGAAAATGTTTAAGCTTTTACTCCGATCCAATGCAAGTTGTTGTCTTTAATTATGGATCACATTTTTACAATGAGTAACTTCACAAAATTGGCCACAAAAAAAATACTTAAATAAATTACAATACATTATATTTTAACTAATTACTTCACCATTATTTCGACTACATCTCGATTGCAAAATGCTTTTCGACTCTTAAATTCCCATCCTCTGCAAAAGTTTTAGGCTTTTATTCCGATCCTATGGAAGTTGATGTTTAGGGAAAACACTTTAATTGTAGATTACATTTTTACAATGGGTAACTTCATAAAATTGATCTCAAAAATACTTAAGGTAATTGTATTACAACTAATTACTTCACCACTATTTCGACCACATCTCGATCGAAATATCCTTCTCGACTCTTAAATTCTTATCCTCTGCAAAATTTTTAGGCTTTTAATCTTATTCTTAATGTCGTGGAAAACACCTTAATTATGGATCATTTTTACAATGGGTAACTTCCTAAAATTGATCTCAAAAATACTTAAGGTAATTACAATATATTACATTACAATTAATTACTTCACCATTATTTTAACCACATCTCGATCATAATACCCATCTCGACTCTTCAATTGCCCTTTTTTTTTTGTAGGTGCGTGGGTACTTCAAGAATTTTCTAATAAAAAGCAATTTCATTCATTCAATTTTTACTTATCTTACTATATCATGAACTCAATTTTGATATATTACATAAACTATATACTAATACTATATTAATTAATTAATCTATTAGTATCTATACTCTCTGTTCTATAAACAATATTTGGAATATATTAACAATTGAATTGTTTTCTTTTTCTTACTATACGATAAATTGAATATTGTGAATCATAATCGCATTTAATACCAAGCTGATTATAAGTAAAAATAAGATTTACAAAGATAGACAGTAAAAAAAATTAAATTATAAATAATGCTTAGTCACTACTATGAGTGGACAGTATTTTATTGCATTTTCTTCTAAACTGACGATCTTTCTTCACCAATTCGTCACGAAACTGTTTGTGTATTTTGCAACTCCCAACTCTCAATGGTTTCTGAGGATACATGCAGAAATGTTTTGATATATGCTAAATATGTACATTACGTATTTGGTACATATTTAGCATTAATCGCATTCTACTTTAATTAGCTCAATTTTAAAATAGATAATGTTTTTTCGGCAATATATATCGAAAAATTTTAAAAAAATAGATAGGAAATCTTCATCAAAAACAGCTTTTTAGTGACATTATTTAAGATGTGATTTTCTAGTTATCAATAAAGTAGAAAGTATAGAAAAATATTTTCTTAATAATACAATAGATTTTTTTTTATTAAACTAAGATTATATCATGTATTTTGTTTTTAATTTTTGTCAAAATATAAGAGCCTTTATAAAAATTACAATTATAGCTCTTTGTAAAAGCTTTGTTCAAAATCAGACAATAACAACAAACAATAGGGATTCTTTCTGAAGTATCAAAAAATAAGAAAGAGAATTGGAATTTATTTAGAGAAATTGGAAAAATAATTTCCTATCTTTAAATTCATTTGAGCAATATGATAATAAATGCATAAATGGAAAAAACCCTCAATTTCAAAATTTGCAAGCCTTTGCTGGAATATAAAATAAATAGTGCAGAAGAGAGAAATCAAAGAAAATTTTCATTTCAAATTTTAACAAAGAAATTAAAGATTTATTAATTATTTAAACGTGCAATAAACAATTAAAAAGTAATAACTATTAATTATATATACATATATATATATATAATATAATATAATTAATATATTATACATATAAGTATATAAGTTAAAGTTTTATAACGTGTCTTCTAATCATCCATTATTCATGGCAATCATTTTTATTTCAGAGGGGAAAATATGATAATTCAGTTAAAAGAATATTTTAATTTCAAATGCAATTTGGGTAATAGGTGATTCTCATTACTTCTTAAGGGAATAATTTCAAGAATATTTCTTTATTTATAAGAAAAAAAATACTTTCAAAAAATAAAAACGAAATTTCTGCAAAACGGTTTATTGTTTGCTAGCTATATTTATTGACACATTATATTTATTCATTATCATCGTTTTAAATTAATCAGAAATAAAAGCATTAATAAAATATATATTTTAATTCTGTAATCGGAATAATTGAGACGGAGATTAATATTTATTAGTAAATTATTTATAATGTATTCAAATAAACACTTTTAAGTCAGAAAACTTTTTTTCTTATCTGTTTGCAAATTCAATTTTGGCTGTTGATTCGCCATTAAAAAATCAGTACATCGAACACCAGCGTGACAGCTAGGAAAATCGTTTGCTGAGGAATAAATTATCGTTTGGAATAAATTACTGTCAGTCTGAATCAGCCATGCAGCGCCATTTTTTAAAAATCGTTTAAAATTTCTCTTTTTTTTCCCCGTCTGTTGCATTGTCTGGGAAGAGTGAAGAGTTGTTTTCTGTAAATTGCATCTGAAAGTATTAGAAACAGTTGTGAATATATTAGCGAACGTTTCAAATGATTTGTATTATTGATTTCGTTTTCGAGCTATGTAGTATTTTTAGAAAACTGTATGAATTCTATGAAATAGGAATTCTATTTATCTCCAATAAATTGAAAACTTGTATCAAATATATAAAAGTGAAGGAAAAGATAATACAGTAAAATAAATTTATTTTTTCAATTGAAGCTAAAGAAAAAGTAATAAAAAAGTAAATATACAAAAATAGAAATCGTAAAATTATAATATATTTTTTGCAATGGTAAAATTAATATATATTTTTTTTCAATTGAAGATAAAGAAAAAAGTAATAAAAGTAAATATACAAAAAAAAAAATGAGTTGTAGTCTTAAAATTAAAATATATTTTTTGTCACATATTTGTTTATTGTAAATTCAAACTAATTATTGCAGTGTGCTGATTGGGCAATCAGATTGTAACTGACTGTGGCTGGATTGAGATACTAAGGCACAGATCAGAGAATCACAGCTTGACACACGCACAAACACCACACACATACAATTAGGGACATTCAATATCTAACACTCTTAAAGACATATAATTAAAGATTCGTTGAAGACTTAAAGTTTATTATAATTTTACTCAAAGTTTATTGACGCTGACTTAATTAAAGTTCATTATAATTTGTAACTTAAACCCCAACAAAAAGCGAACAATAGTATCCCCTGAATTTAACGAATGTGTTTTCTAGTTATTTACTTTGTCGTATTTATGAGCTGCATAAAAAATGGAATTTTAGTATTATCTGTACCGTAACTGAAAGTTTCTAGTTCAGAAACTCACGTATTAATTAACATGCTCCTTTTAGGAGTCCCTCCCCCAAAAACACAATACGTTAAGAGCATATGACCATGTTCCCTTCGTGTGTTTGCAGCTTTTAATTTCGGTATATCTATCTATCACGGTAACAAAAAGCAATTCAAAATAAAATTCTAAGAATCATCACTTCCTTTAGTACATCAGGAATTCAACAATTCTGAAGATCCATCACTTCCAGTAAGTTATCTAGAAGTCTAATCAACAGCATTATTAATCAACCGAATTCGACCATAAGAACACAAGCAAAAATAACGGAAGGCATATATTCATTACACCTAAAAAAAGTCCTAAAATCTATTCATTAATAAGTCCTATATTCATTACATAAGTCATGAGTTCTCATTCTCATTGTTCTCATTATTTCTCATTGTCCGTATCATTTATCGTATTTACATCATCAACAAATTTCAACACACAAATTCATTTGAATTTTGTCAAAAATTACTCAATTACTCAACATATGCACTGAGTTATCTTGCATTCAATAATGTTATTTTTTTGCTCCTTTTTCAATTCCTTCTATTAGCTCACACTCTGCCTATATACATCTTGTTCAAATTTTCAATCGCTAATAAAATACTTTTTATTCATCCACTCAAGTTCAAATACATTTTTTTTTTTCAACTAGTAATGGATGACACTGGATGTTAATACAGTTTTTTCAAATATTAATTCATTCATTAAATTTAATTAATTAATTTTAGTTTTTTTTTTAGATTTAAGATTTAAATTGTATGTATCTACCAATAGATGGCGCCAGATGTAAAAGGAAAATTTCAACTTTATTTATAAAGGACTTTCTGCAATATAGAGAAAAAAGTTGGAATTGACTATATTTTTTTTTTATATTACTTGTTTGTTATAGAAAAAAGTGTATTGAAATAGGTACATTATGTAAATTATAATATGCACGCTAGATAACTGAGTAGACCAGGATTATCGCACTGACACTTGAGACATACAATATAGATTCGAAAACCTTGTATTTGCAAAATGCGATTTTGCATATGCGTTTTATCTTGATTGTTTCCGTTTTAATTCGTGGAATACTAGCATTTCATTTTTATACGCTGCTCAGCCATAGCTCTGACCAGTGGTTTTAAACTATTTTAAAAGATTTCCATAGATTGAGAATGAAGTTAAAAAATTCGTACAAATTTTTGGTGGCGACGAATTTTCAGATACATAAAACAGTGTGTATGTGACTCATTCTCAGTGTCTTGCAGAGGGGGGACGATCATCCCATGAGTAGTCTACTCTTGGATGGACATTACGACATTATGGACACAACGAGAGGTAGGAGTCTGACTTGGCTCCGAGTCGCTGAAGAACGTTCTATAGTCATGCTAGACCGAGGCCTATGGTTTAAAGTGGATTCCAAACTGTTACAAACATCCATCGCACAGCGCGACTCAAGCCCGAAACCGAAGCCATGTTGTATCGACAGCCAGAGCACTAATCGACCATCATGTCCTCACATTAAACAGTGAAATCAATGAATAATTTGATAATTACTATCGTGAAATCAGGAATGAAGAATTGAATAATCTCATTACACCAGCAGATAGAGAGAGTATTTGTAGTAAACATGAAAGTAGAACGACTGCAAGAAGTTGAATGAATTTGCAAGAAGTTAAACGAATTATTTAAATAAGCACAGGAACTGTTCGATTTTGCAATAGAGAATGACCAAGCGAAGAAAGAAGACATTTTATGAGAAGTATTGAAATACTCTGCGCACCGTACAGCGAAACATTGTCATTAATTAATTTAATTAATTAATTAGCATCAATCATTGTCTTAACAAATGCCCCAAATATTAAAAAATAATAAATTCATTTTTATACCAAATAATTAATCAGTAAAAACCCTTTCAATTTAAAATTCGATTCATTTCCTTCTTTTAATTCTAAAAATATTTAGGATGGCTTATATTATACACACTTTCTAAATTTGAACTAAATTTGAAATACAATTTTATGTGTATCTCAATGTTGTAAGATTTACAGATAAATGATATAACCGTAATATATTTACATTGAGCGCAATGCCTAACCCCCATGTACTGCAAGGGTTTATTGTGGTATTAATTACGTTGAGCATATGACAGGCACTAAATTTACCATCATTGAAAATTCTATAGGGTTCAATTAATAAAAATCAAATAACTTTTATATGAAAGCATGTTCCCAAAATCAACATAAAATCATTTCTCATGTAAAAAATGCAATTTCTTTCCAGCTTCAGAGACAGATACTTCTAACATTTAACTTCTGCTACCAGATACCCCCTGGAGTGTGAGGCAGTGATTTACTGATCTCGGCCACCGTAGAAAGCGTGTTTGAAAAATGGACCTCATGTCTGGCGAGCTCCAAACTTTATTACGGAAACTTGTGGCTTCCTTCTCCCCCTGCAAATCATATAAATTCGCTGGCTTTGTTGTCCATATCTGCACATTTTTTTTTTTCCATCCTCACCGGTTTCACATTAATTCCGTCTGACTTGAATGCTCTGGTCATTCTTCAAGCAGCTTTCGCGCAGAAAGGGTCATTTGTTAAGATTTTTTGACATTTATGGGGACAGTTAGGTTCGCGCAATATGTGCTCGAAGGTTGGCACATTTCCAGAGTAACAGTGAGAATATGGTGTAATATTGTTTTGCTTGTAAAACATTTATTTAAGTGAAAAGGATTACTAAGCGGTGAGAGACCATTAGTTAGGGTCGTATCCCTCAGTACAATTCTTTTTGGATTGAAGCATAAAGTGTCTGTGGTAAAGTGTGTAGTTGTTGCATTCAGTACAAGAAATCTGTGAATTGAACGTTATAAATATGATTAATTGTTCTTGCATGTTGTAAGAAAATCCATGCGTGTATTCCAAGATCTTTTTAATTTAGTACAAGTGGTTTTGCTGTAGAGAATGACCCAAATAAAGAAAGAGGATGACATTTTATGAGAAGCATTGAATCAGTCTGCACACCGTACAGCGAAACATATAAAAAGTGTGCAACAATTATTGTCCCAAGCAAAAGTCACTGACATTAAAAAAAATAATAATTGCATTTTTGTACAGTAAGCAGTTAAAATCTATATTTAAGCAGTAAAAATCCTTTCAATTCAAATTTGCTTCATTTTCTTCTTTTAATTACAACAACATGTATTATGGTTTATATACACAGTTTCTTAATTTGAACTAAATATGAAATACTGTTTTTGTGTGTATCTTGTTATTGTTAGATTTACAGATAGATAATATAACTGTAATATACACTGAAGTGACAAAAATCATGGGATAGCAATATGCAAATTTTCAGATGACAGTAGCATCGCGTAGAACAGGTATAAATGCGCAGTGCTTTCGCAGAGCTTTCATTTTGTTCAAGTTATTCATGTGAAGAGGTTTTGACGTGATGATGACCGCACGACGGGAATTAACAGACTTTGAACGCGGAATGTTAGTTGGAAGCTAGACGCATGGGTCATGCCGTTTCGGAAATCATTAGGGAATTCAACATTCCCAGATCCACTGTGTCAGAGTGTGCCGAGTATGAAATTTCAGGCATAACATCCCACCATGGGCAGCGCAGTGGTCGACCGCCTGCAGTTAACGACCGAGACCGGCGACGTCTGCAAGAGTCGTAAATTCTAACAGACAAGCAACACTGCGTCAAATAACCGCAGAAATCAATGTGGGACAACAAGGGACTTGTCTGTTAGAACTGTGCGGAGAAATTTGGCTTTCTTGAGGCTATTCCAGCAGAAGACCGACTCGAGTGCCTTTACTGACAGAACGACATCGCTTGCAGCGACTCTCGTGGGCTCGTGAGCATATCGGTTGGTCCCTAGATGAATGGAAAACCGTGGCCTGGTCTGATGAGTCACGATTTCAGTTCCTAAGAGCTGATGGTAGGGTTCGAGTGTGGCGCAGACCCCACGAAGTCATGGACCCAAACTGTCAGCAAGGCACTGTTCAAGCTGGTGGTGGCTCCGTAATGGTGTGGGCTGTTTTCATGGCATGGACTTGGTCCTCTGATGCGACTGGACCGAACATTGACTGGAAATGCTTATGTTCAGCTACTTGGAGATCACTTGCAGCCATTCATGGACTTCATGTACCCAAACAACGATGTAATTTTATGGATGACAATGCGCCATGTCACCCGGCCACAACTGTTCGCGATTGGTTTGAAGAACATTCTGGACAATTCCAACGAATGATCTGGCCACCTAGATCGCCCGACATGAATCCCATCAGTATTTATGGGACATCATCGAGAGGTCTGTTCGTGCCCAAAATCCTGCACCATCAACGCTTTCACAATTATGGACGTCTATCGAGACAGCTTGGCTCAATATTCCTGAAGAAGACTTCCAACGACTTGTTGAGTCCATGCCACGTCGAGTTGCTGCACTTCGCCGGACGAAAGGAGGGCCGACACGATATTAGAGGTATCCCATGACTTTTGTCACTTCAGTGTATATGCATTGTGCGTTATGCTTTATCTCCAAAAAGGTTAATAGTAGTATTAAATAAGTTGACAGTATGACAGGCCTCAAATATACCATTATTTAAAATTCTATATGAAGCAGGGTTTAATTAATAATAATCAAGTAATTTTTTACATGAACGCG
This sequence comes from Caerostris extrusa, assembly GCA_021605095.1. Taxonomy (NCBI): domain Eukaryota; kingdom Metazoa; phylum Arthropoda; class Arachnida; order Araneae; family Araneidae; genus Caerostris; species Caerostris extrusa. The sequence continues at coordinate 17,800 of BPLR01015770.1, read as the reverse complement.
CGTTCCTAGAATCAACATAAAAAATCATTTCTGAACCATATTTCTCATGTGGAAATACAATTTATTTCCAGCTTCAGAGACAGATACTTCTAACATTTAACTTCTTCTACCAGATGCCCCCTGAAGTGTGAGGTAATGATTTACTGATCTCGGCCACCGTAGAAAGCGTTTTGAAAAATGGACCTCATGTCTGGCAAGCTCAAACTTTATTACGGAAACTTGTGGCTTCCTTCTCCCCCTGCAAATCATATAAATTCGTTGGCTTTGTTGTCCATTTCTGTGCATTTTTTTTCATCACCGGCTTCACATTAATTCCGTCTGACTTGAATGCTCTGGTCATTCTTCAAGCAGCTTTCGCACAGAAAGGGTCATTTGTTAAGATTTTCTGACATTTATGGGGACAGTTAGGTTTGCGCAATATTTGCTCGAAGGGTTGGCACATTTCAGAGTAACAGTGAGAATATGGTGTAATTTTCTTTTTGCTTGTAAACATTTATTTAAGTGAAAAGGATTATTAAGCGGTGAAAGACCATTAGTCGTTAGGGTCGTATCCATCAATTGAATTCTTTTTTTGGATTGAAGCATAAAGTGTCGTAGTGTCTGTGGTAAAGTGTGTAGGTGGGTATTTTAAGTACAAGGAAGCTGTGAATTGAATGTTATAAGTATGATTAATTGCTTTTGCATGTTGTAAGATAACCCATGCGTTTATACCAAAATCTTTTAATTTAGTACAAGAATCAATCCCTAATGTGTACTTAAAACACAATGACTTTATCTATAACGAAAATTAAAAAATGTACAACAATTTTTTTTTTTTATGGAAGTTTTATAAATTCTGTGAAAAATCAATAGAAAATAAAACATATATTTATATATTTTTAATTGATGTATATTTTTACACTATAAATTCTATTAATCATAATAAAATAATTATAAAAGTTAAATTCGTTATAAAAAGGTCACATTATGATAATTATTGTTTTTCATAATTAATAAATAACTAATTGATACGTACACATAGAAAAAAAAAGTAATTCTTTCAGCCAAATGAATTATAATGCTATTTTAAATATTTTAATATGAAGAATTTTTAAAAATTAAAAAAATATCCTACATAATACAATTCAAATATTTAAAAATAAAGATCGTGTAATATATTGAAAGTTAATATTTATCTCCCTAAATATGAATTAAAATTGTATTTGAAAAATATTTTTGTAGGTTTTTTTTTCATTTTTTTTTTTATCATGTGTGTTTTTATCATGTCATTATCTGGTTAGGGATTCGTGATGTTATCCGAAAATGAAGGTCAAGCAAATAAAACTCAATTGCAAATTTTGGCCGAAAATGGTACTTTTGGACCCCTTAACTCCTGAATTTATTCATGAATAACGTTAGTCTTACGGAATTTTTTTTTTTTGGATTTGGGTTTTTGTTAGATGTGTTTATAGTATGGTTTTGAATCACTTTTCAAGTTTTGGTTTGGGATTTTAAACATTTGTATTTCCCATGGCTATAAGTACTCATAGTACGTCGATCAATTCCTTCTTCTTAAAGTTTCATATTTTTGCCTATGCCTTTTGGCATCCTGTTATGTCTTTTAGCATTTACCAGTGAATATTCAGCTGTATAGTGCTTCTTTCTGTATTTGGAATACTTCATTCTTCATTTATGCTCAAATTTTAAAACTTTGATAGATTCTATTAGCTATTGAGTGTGATAGTGATTTTTTTAAAATTCATCATTCTTCCTTTATGCCTAGAATTTTGAAACTTTGATATATTCTTTTGGCAATTAAATGTAATAACGTTTCTTGTAAAATTTGGAATATTTCATTCTTCGTTTACGACTAGATTTTTAAACTTTGATATATTCTTTCGTCTATTGTATGCGATAACGTTTCTTGTAGAATTTGGAATACTCCATTTTCATTCCCATTAGAATACTTCATTTTCATTCCATTCATACTCCCCTTTTAAATCAAAATAGCTTTAAGTAGTACATACATGCATTTTGACATCAAATAGATATCAAATAGAAATAAATATATACTTTTGAGATTGTTTACAACTGCAAAGAGACAGATAGAGTTGCCTTGCTTTAAATTAATTGATTCACGATTCTTATCCCTGGTGATTCGAACAGAAAACCAAAATGACTCGTCTCCAGAAATGAAAACAGTTGTGATACAGAATCTGATGTCTTTTCTTTCTGCGATGCCCATTTCTCTTTATCACCGACGTTTATTTATTTATATCTACAACTCTTCTGCTTCATGACGTTCGCTATTTTTCAGAATCTCGTGCGATATTCTTCCTTATATATATATATTTTTTTATTTAGTATTTCGCTTTCGTCGTTTGGCATCAATTCGAGATAACAGACGAAAGGAAAACGGGCGGTGGGATTTAAAATGGCAGCGATAGAATGAAGAGAGATAAATGAAAATAAAGAACAAAATAATAGAAGAAAAAGTTTCGAAATCCGCTGGATATGCGATAATTCAATTGTCGTAATGTACCGCGATTCTCCAGAGTTTTTCCCACCATCGTCAGAGTAAGAAAAAAAATATAAATCGTGAGTCTTGGGTATATATTTTTATTTATTTATTTATTTTTTGTTATTATTATTATTATTTTTTTTTTTTTTTTTGTCAATTCTTATGGAGGAAAGGGCAAAAAAAAAAAAAATTGAAAGAACGCAAAATATAAAGCCTCCTCCCTTTTGATCTTTTATTTGCTCTGGTTCTATGAGACAATAAATATAACAGATGGAAGGTATATGTTTTCATTCTATAAAAGATGGTTTTTGGTTTGGAAAATAAATACTGAAATCTTGTGCTTAGACAAGATTAAAAGAGAAATTTACCATTTTCCAAAAAAAAAAAAAAAAAAAAAACCGAGATGTTCTGTGGGAACATCTCGAAATTCTTTTGATTGAAAATCTCAACCAAATATTCACTTTTATTCCAGAAAAAAAAAAAGAAACATCTTGAAATACCATTTTTTTTTTTAAGTTGATATGCTTTTTAAATTGGAAAAAGGAAAAGGAAATAAATGATAGACAACATATCCATCTATTCAAAGTAGAAAAAAAGTATCTTCTGTATATATCTATGTCGAATGAAAACCTTTCCTTTGAAGAATATATGAATAAAAGTTTACCTTTAAAATGAGTCAATAGAATTATCTCTTTGAGATATAAATAGAATGTATCTCAGAGATATAAATACCATAAGGAACCAAATAAAATTTGCAATACAAGTAGCAAATGTTTTTCATAAACAAGTTTAAAGAACACTCGATTTTTTTCCTGTATTATGTTAGTAAAACTTTTCATAATAAGTCATTTTAGAAAATTATTTAAATAATGCAAAAACTTTCCCAAGCTGAAATTGAAATACTTTATACTATGAATTGTCATATATTTCTGTAACATGTCTAAACCACTTTAATTAATTATTTGATAGCCCCAGTTAATCTCATAGTATATATTGACATGCGCTATGTTTCATGTTGGGGTAATCCTCCCGGAAGGCACTACCCTCTTTTATTTAAAGATGCGCAGCCAAGTCAGACTTCTACCTACGGGTGCTTCATCACAACAGAATCTGCCCTCCCATCTTTTCCTTCCTTCCATGAAACCGCACGGGCTCATGGATTTCATTAAGATGTTGCTGTTCCCCAAGTGGGATAAGAAACAACATAATATTGATTTATTATTTATTTTTTTAGTCGTAAGGAAATAGTTTAAAAAAAAAATAGTGACAAGCCTAAATTGAGATAAAGTTATTTATTTCTGCAAAAAATTTACCTAGTTTTATCCAGCAATCAAATCGAAATGGTACAAAGTACATAGATGTATTTTGATATCAAATAGATATCAAATAGAAATAAATATATACTTTTGAGGTTGTTTACAACTGCAGAGAGACAGACAGAATCGCGTTACTTTAAATTAATTGATTCACGATTCTTATCCCTGGGGATTCGAACAGAAAACCAAAATGACTCGTCTTCAGAAATGAAAACAGTTGTGATACAGAATCTGATGTCTTTTTCTTTCTTTAATGCTCATTTCTCTTCATCACCGACGTTTATTTATTTTTATATCTGCAACTCTTCTGCTTCATTGCGTTTGCTGTTTTTCAAGAATCTCGTGCGATTCTTCCTTCTATATTTTTGCTCAGTATTTCGCTTTCGTCGTTTGGCATCCACTCGAGATAACAGACGAAAGGAAGATGGGCAGTGGGATTTAAAATGGCAGCGGTGGAATAAAGAGAGATAAATGAAAATAAAGAACCAAATAATAGAAAGTAAAAAAAGTTTCAGAAATCCGCTGGATATGCGATAATTCAATTGTCGTAAAGTACCGCGATTCTCCAGAGTTTTCCCCCCATCGACAGAGTAAGAAAAAAAAAATATATAAATCGTAAGTTTGGGGTATATTTTTTTTTTATTTATTTATTTTTGTTATTATCCTTTTTTGGCAATTCTTCTGGGGGAGATGACAAAAAAATTTAAAAACACAGAAATATAAAGCTTCCTCCCTTTTGGTCATTTTTGCTTTGATTCTAAGAGGCAATAAATATAACAGATGGAAGGTATATGCTTTCATTCTATAAAAGATGGCTTTCATTTGAAAAATAAATACTGAAATCTTGTGCTTAGACAAGATTAAAGAGAAATTTACCATTTCAAAAAAAAAAAAAAGAAAAAAAGAAAGAAAACCCACAAATATGCTCTGTGGGAATTTGGTTTTTGATGTAGAAATTGTGTTTTGATTGAAAATCTCAACCAAATATTCACTTTTAATACTAGAAAAAAAGAAACATCTTGAAAATATCATTTTATTATAAAAAATTTTATATGAGTTTTTAAATTGAAACGAAAATAAAAAAATGAAATAAATGATAAACAACTGCATATCCATCTATTTTAAAGTAGAAAAAATATATGTATATATCTATGTCCAAAGAAAAACTTTCCTTTGAAGAATATATGAATAAAAGTTTACCTTTAAAATGAGTAAATAGAATGTATCTCTTTGAGATATAAATAGCATAAGAAGCCAAATAAGATTTGCAATACAAGTCGCAAATATTTTCTTAAACATTTTAAAACCACTGGATTTTTTTCCTGTATTATGTTAGTAAAAATTTTTTATAATAAATCATTTTACAAAATTTTTTAAATAATGCAAATAATTCCCAAGCTGAAATTTAAATACTTTTTTTGCTATGAATTGTCATATGTTTCTGTAACATGTATAAAACACTTCAGATAATTATGTGATAGGCACAGTTATTCTCAATGTATATACTGCCTTGCACTATGTTTCATGTTAGGGTTGTCCTCGGAAAGCATTGACATCTTTCTTCAGCGTCACGGACTCTGGCGCCTGGTGCCACAGGTTTCGGGTTCGTTTTCTGTGGTGACAGGGATGTTCGCAATGGTGCGGAGTCTACTTTAAGCCGTAGACTGTGAGAGCGTCAGGGAGCTACGTCAGACTTCTACCTACGGGTGCTCCATCACAACAGGAACTGCCCTCCTGCCTCCTTTTCCATCCTTCCAAGAGAACACACGGACTCATGGATTTGGTCTAGATGTTGCTGTCGACAAAGTGGGATAAGAAACATAATTTTTATTTATTTTTGTTTTTTTAGTCGTAAGGAAATAATATTTAGAAAATACTGACAAGAATAAATTGAGATAAATTTATTTACTTCTGCAAAAATTTGACCTAGTTTTATCCAGTAATCAAATCGAAATTGCTTTACGAAGAACATGGATGCCCTCTGATATCGAATAGATATCAAATAGAAATAGATCTAGACTTATCGAACAGAAATTCAAGATTGCTTACAACTGCAAAAGAAACAGACAGAATCGCCTTGCTTTAAATTAATTGATTCACGATTCTCATCCCTGGTGATTCGAACAGAAAACCAAAATGACTTGTCTCCAGAAATGAAAATAGTTGTGATACAGTATCTGATGTCTTTTCTTTTTGAGAAAGGCCCATTTCTCTTCATCACCGACGTTTATTTATTTATATCTACAACTCTTCTGCTTCATTGCGTTCGCTGTTTTTCAGAATCTCGTGCGATATTCTTCCTTGTATATTTTTTGTTCAGTATTTCGCTTTTTGTCGTTTGGCATCCACTCGAGGGTAACAGACGAAAGGAAGACGGGCGGTGGGATTTAAAATGGCAGCGATAGAATGAAGAGAGATAAATGAAAATAAAGAACAAAATAATAAAAAAAAAAAAAAAAGTTTCAGAAATCCGCTGGATATGCGATAATTCAATTGTCATAATGTACCGCGATTCTCCAGAGTTTTTCCGCACATCGACGAAGTATGAAAAAAATATAAATCGTGAGTCTGGGATATATTTTTTTATTTATTTATTTTTTGTTATTAATATTTTTTTTTGTCGCTTCTTCTGGGGGGAAATATAAAGCCTCCTCCCTTTTTGATCTTTTTTTTTTTTTTTTTTTTTTTTTTCTGATTCTAGGAGACAATAAATATAACAGATGGAAGGTAAATTCTTTCATTCTATAAAATATGTTTTTGGTTTGGAAACTAAATGCTGAAATCTTGTGCTTAGAAAAGAGAAATTTACTATTTTCCAAAAAAAAAAAAAAAAAAAAAAAAAAAACTCCGAGGATGTTCAGTGGGAATTTGGATTTTGATGTGGAAATTGTGTTTTGATTGAAAATCTCAACCAAATATATTTTTTTTTAATAATAAAAAAAAGAACCATCTTGAAAAAAGCGTTTTTTAAAAATTTGATAAACTTTTTAAATTTGAAAATGGAATATGAAAAGGAAATAAATGATAGACAACTCTATATCCATCTATTCAAAGTAGAAAAAAAATAACGAATATATGAATAAAAGTTTACCTTTAAAATGAGTCAAAGGAATGTATCTCGTTGAGATATAAATAGTACGAGGAACCAAATAAGATTTGCAATACAATTAGCAAATGTTTTTCATGAACATTTAAAAAAAAAAAAACATGGATTTATTTCGTTTATTATTTTAGTAAAAATTTTCATAATATTTTTTTATTTATTTATTTATTACTCACATCGACAGAGTAAAAAAAATATATATAAATCGTGAGTCTGGCGTACATTTTTTTTATTTACTTATTTATTTATTTTTATTATTATTATTATTTTTTTTTTTTTTTTTTTGTCGATTCCTCTAGTGGAGAGAAAAAAAAAAAGTTGAAAGATCTCAGAAATATAAAGCCTCCTCCCTTTTTGATCATTTTTTTGCTCTGTTTCTAAGAGACAATAAATATAACGGATGGAAGGTATATGCTTTTCCATAAAAGATGGTTTTGGTTTGGAAAATAAATACTGAAATCTTGTGCTTAGACAAGATTAAAAGAGAAATTTACCATTTCAAAAAAAACCACCGAGTTTCTCCGTGGGAATTTGGTTTTTGATGTGGAAATTGTGTTTTGACGGAAAATCTCAACCAAATAGTCACTTTTAATACCAGAAAAAGAAACTTCTTGAGAAGAACGTTTTTTTCTTAAAAAAAAAAAAATTTTATATGCTTTTTAAGTTGAAGCGAAAAGGAAAATGAAATAAATGATAGATAACTCCATATCGATCTATTCAAAGTAGAAAAAAGTATCTTCTGTATATATGTCGAACAAAAAACTTTCCTTTGAAGAATATATGAATAAAAGTTAACCTTTAAAATGAGTAAATAGTGTGTATCTCTTTTTGAGATATAAATAGCATAAGAAAACAAATAAGATTTGCAATACAAGCAGCAAATATTTTACTTAAATATCTTTAAAAAAAAATAACACTGAATTTTTCCCTGTGCTATATCGGTAAACATTTTCATTATAAGTCATTTTACAAAATTATATAAATAATGCAAATATTTTCGAAACTGAAATTTAAAGACTTTATACTGTGAATTTTCATATATTTCTGTATCACGTTTAAACTATTTGAAATAATTATGTGATAGGCACAGTTATTCTCAAAGTATATACTGCTTTTTGTGCTATGTTTCATGTTGGGGTGATCATCCTGAACGGCACTACTTTGTTTCTTCAGCGACACGGAGCCAAGTCAGACCTACGAGTGCTCCATCACAACAGAAGCTGCCCCTCCCCACACCCCCTTTTCCTTCCTTCCATGAAATCACACTGGACTTGGTCTAGATGTTGCTGTCGACAAGGTGGGACAAGATTTATTGAGTTTTTGGTCGTAAGGAAATAATATTCAGAAAATATTGACAATAATAAATTGAGATAAAGTTATATATTTCTGCAAAAATTAAGCTAGTTTTATCCAATATTCAAATTTAAATGGCTTTACGATGTTCATATATATATTGGGATATCGAATAGCTATGAAATAGATATAGGTCTAGACTTATTGAAAGGAAATAGATGCATATTTTTGAGATTGTTTTCAATTGCTAAGTGACAGACAGAATCGCCTTACTTTAAATTAATTGATTCACGATCCTTATCCCTGGTGATTCAAACAGAAAACCAAAATGACTCGTCTCCAGAAATGAAAACAGTTGTGATACAGAATTTGATATCTTTTTCTTTCTGCGATGCCCATTTCCCTTCATCACCGACGTTTATTTATTTATATCTACAACTCTTCTGCTTCACTGCGCTCGCTATTTCTCAGAACCTCGTGCGATATTCTTCCTTATATATTTTTTTTTTTGTTCAGTATTTCGCTTTCGTCGTTTGGCATCCACTCGAGGTAACAGACGAAAGGAAGATGAAGCAGTGGGATTTAAAATGGCAGCCATAGCATAAAGAGAGATAAATGAAAATAAAGAAAAAAAATAATAGAACAAAAAATAAAATAAAAAAGTTTCAGAAATCCGCTGGATATGCGATAATTCAATTGTCGTAATGTACCGCGATTCTCCAGAGTTTTCCTCCCCTATCGACAGAGTAAAGAAAAAAATATAAATCGTGAGTCTGGAGTATATTTTTTTATTTATTTATTTTGTTATTATTATTTTTGTCGTTTCTTCTGGAGGAGAGAAACAAAAAATTGAAAGAACACAAAAAATATAAATCCTGCTCCCTTTTTTATCTTTTTTTACTCTGGTTCTAAGACAGACAATAAATATAACAGATGGAAGGTATATGCTTTCATTCTATAAAAGATGGTTTTTAGTTTAGAAACTAAATACTGAAATCTTGTGCTTAGACAAGATTAAAGAAAATTTTACCATTTCGCTAAAAAAAAAAAAAAAAAAAAAAAAATCCGGAGATGTTCAGTGGGAATTTGGGTTTTGATGTTGAAATTGTGGTTTGATTGAAAATCTCTACCAAATATTCACTTTTAATACCAAAAAAAAAAAAAAGAAAAATCTTGAAAATAACATTCAAAAAAAAAAATTATATGATTTTTAAATTTAAACGAAAAGGAAAATAAAATAAATGATAAACAACTCCATATCCATCTATTCAAAATAAAAATATATCTTCTGTATATATATATTTATGACGAACGAAAAAAATTGCCTTTGACGAATATATGAATAAAAGTTTACCTTCAAAATGAGTAAATAGAATGTATCTCTTTGAGATATAAATAGCATAAGGAACTAAATAATATTTGAAAATACAAGTAGCAAATATTTTCTTAAACTATTTTAAAGAACACTAGATTTATTTCCTGTATTATGTTAGTAATAGGCTTCATAATAAGTCATTTTAGAAAATTATTTACATATTAAAAATATTTTCAAAGCTGAAATTTAAATACTATATACTATGGTGTCATATATTTCTGTATCACGTCTAAACCACTTGAAAAAATTATATGATAGGCACAGTTATTCTCAAAGTATATACTGCCTTGCACTATGTTTCATGTTGGAGTAATCCTCCCGGAAGGCACTGCCACCTTTCTTCAGCGACACGAAGCTATGTCAGACTTCTACCTACGGGTGATCCATCACAACAGAAGCTGCCCCCCCCTCTGATTTTCTTCCTTCCACGAGACCACACGGGCTCATGGACTTGGTCTAGATGTTACTGTCACTTGCTCGACAGTAACATCAGACAATTCCATGGGTTTATTATGTTGTTTCTTATCTTACTTAAGATAAACAATATAATTTTGATTTGTTGTGTTTTTTAGTCGTAAGGAAATAATATTTAGAATAATATTCACTAGAATAAATTGCGATAAAGTTATTCACATCTGCAAAAAATTTGACCTAGTTTTATCTAGTAATCCAATCAGAAATGGCTTTACGAAGTACATAGATGCATTTTGATATCAAATAGAAATAGATGTATACTTTTGAGATTGTTTACAACTGCAAAGAGAAAGATAGAGTTGCCTTGCTTTAAATTAATTGATTCACGATTCTTATCCCAGGCGATTCAGACAGAAAACCAAAATGACTCGTCTGCAGAAATGAAAACAGTTGTGATACAGAATCTGATGTATTTTCTTTCTGCAATGCCCATTTCTCTTCATCCCCGACGTTTATTTATTTATATCTACAACTCTTCTGCTTCATTGCGTTTGCTGTTTTCAGAATCGCCTGCGATATTCTTCCTTATATATTTATTTTTTGTTCAGTATTTCGTTTTCATCGTTTGGCATCAACTCGAGGTAACAGACGAAAGGAAGATGGGCGGTGGGATTTAAAATGGCAGCGATAGAATAAAGAGATATAAATGAAAATAAAGAACAAAATAATAGCAAAAAAAAAAAAAAAAAAAGAAAAAAGAAAGTTTTAGAAATCCGCTGGATATGCGATAATTCAATTGTCGTAATGTACCGCGATTCTTCAGAGTTTTTGTCCCCCATAGACAGAGTGAAAAAAAATATAAATCGCGAGTCTGGGGTATATTTTTTCATTTATTTATTTATTTATTTTGTTACTTATCTATTATTATTTTTTTTCGATTCTTCTGGGAAAGAGGAGAAAAAATTGAAGAAAAGCAGAAATATAAATCCTTCTTCATTTTTTTTTTCTTTTGCTCTAGTTCTAAGAGACAATAAATATAACAGATGGAAGGTATATGCTTTCATTCTATAAAAGATGGCTTTGGTTTGGAAAATAAATACAGAAATCTTGTGCTTAGACAAGATTAAAGAAAGAAAAATTACCATTTCAAAAAAAAAAAAAAAAAAAAAAAAAAAAAAAAAAAAAGAAAACCCACAAATATGTTATGTGGGAATTTGGTTTTGATGTAGAAATTGCGTTTTGATTGAAAATCTCAACCAAATATTCGCTTTTAACACCAGAAAAAAAAACATCTTGGAAATAACATTTTTTATAAAAAATATGATATGATTTTTAAATTGAAACGATAAGGAGAAAAAGGAATAAATGATAGACAACTCCATATCCATGTATTCAAAGTAGAAAAAATACTTTATGTATATATCTATGTCCAAAGAAAAACTTTCCCTTGAAGAATATATGAATAAAAGTTTACCTTTAAAAATGAGTAAATAGAACGTATCTCTTTGATATATAAATAGCATAAAGAACCAAGTAAGATTTGCAATACAAGTAGTAAATATTTTTCTTAAATCTTTTTAAAAAACACTTCATTTTTGAGTTCATATTATTAGTTCACCCTCTCCCTACATATGTCTTGTTCAAATTTTCAATCGTTAATAAAAATACGTTTTATTCATCCACTCAAGTTCAAATACATTTTTTAAACTTGTAGTGGAAGACACTTGATGTTAATACAGTTTTTGAAATATTAATTCATTAATTAAATTTAATTAATTAATTTTATTTATTTTTAAATTTAAGTTGCATGTATCTAACAATAGATGACGCCAGATGGAGTGGAAAATTTTAAGTTTATTTCTAAAGGACTTTTCTACAATATAGTGAAATAAAAAGTAGGAACTGACTTTAATTTTTTTTTTTATATTTCTTTTTACTATATTATATTAGTAACAGTTTTCATAATAAGCCATTTTACAAAATTATTTACATCATGCAGATATTTCCCAAGCTGAAATTTAAATACTTTATACTATGAATTGTCATATATTTCTGTATCATGTCAAAACCACTCGAAATAATTACATGATGTGTTGCAGAGTTATTCTCAAAGTATATACTGCCTCCCCACTATGTTTCAAATCAAATTAGTTTACTTCTAGTTTATCAGATGAGATTATTATTAAAATTAATTAATTACAGTTCAGTCAACTGAAACTAGTCACCGAAATCTCGCCACAAGGTTGTTGATGCTTTGTAATGCAATTGAAATGATTTGGAAGGTACGTATTGATATCATTAAATTAATTTATTGAGTGCATATATTTTAATTCCTTGGTTTCGGTAAAGCATACACATTTAGCAACATGATATTCTTTATAATACAAAAGTATCAATAATAACATAGAAGTTAGTTATGTCTAATATATTAGTATGAATTAAGAACATATCATATTTTCCCTAGAAGTGTACTAAAATATTAATTGACCAAAAGTTAAGATTGGGACATATATTTTGATGGAACAATGATTTCTGTAAAAAGTGGATATAATTCCGTAGATTATTTTTTAACTGTTTCTTTTGACTTTGATTAAATTTAAAATTAAACTTACTTTTGGTTAAACTTAAACTTACTTTGATTAAACTTAATGATTCTAACTTTTAAGTTTAAGCTTAATTAACAAAATTTAAGTTTAATCAAAATAAATTAGTTTAATCAAAATAAATTAATCAAAATAAATTTAAGTCTAATCAAAGTAAGTTTAAGTTTTGATAAAGCTTTTATCAAAGTCATTTTTTAACTATTTCTGTAGTTAAAAAACAATCTATGGAATTATGACGGCTTTTTTTACTGATTTATGTCCTTGTTTAAAAAATAAAAATATATTTTCGCAATCCTTGTTACAAAAATATTTTCTCGTTTATATTTTTAGCTCACTTCTGTAGAAAATTTAATAATTTTTTATTTCAAACTAATCTAATAGGCTTAACTTGTGTGCTACTATAAACTTAAACTTACTTTGACTAAACTTAAACTTAAATTTACTTTGATTAAAATTAAATTACTTGGATTAAACTAAATGCCTGATTTAATTTTATGTTGACTAAGTTTAAATTTAATCAAAATAAGATTAAGTGTAACTTTAAGCAAAGTAAGTTTAAATTTAAATAGAAACAAACAGTTAAAATCTTAACAACGGTTTTTATAATCGGCTTTACTGAAGTCATTGCTACATCAAAATGTATGTCACAATCTGAACATTTGGACCAGTTTAAATTTTGTACACTTCTGTGCAAAATCTAATAAATTTTACTTCATAATAATGTATTAGGTTTAACTTCTAAGTTATCATAATATTAAATTTATTTTTGACTAAACTTAAATTTAAATTACTTTACTTTGATTTAAATTTTGTTTTTAAGCCCAAAATACACCCCGCACCCTCTCTCCCTAAATAACTGCAAAAATGGGGCCTCAAATTCAAATAACTAATAATAATCTAGGGATCCAGCATATAATTCAAACTAACATGCAGCAAACCAAGTAACCTATATTAATCAAATCACAAAATTTTGTTTTCAATTTTTGTCATACACATTATTATTCCTAAAGTCACCATAAAAGTCTTTTTTAAAAATTTAATCTTCACTAACAATACTTTTAAACCATTCAATCAAAAGGCCTTCACCACTCACAACAAGACATCCTTTATTTAACGCCCTTCTACATAACAATAAGGTGTAAACCATTTGGCTTGCTCAGCAATCATCCTCGGAAGAGTGGACTGTCATCAGATTCTATTCAGTCAACGAAATGCTGACCCGCAGATCCATGGGGATCCGGCAGATTGACCACCCACCCACCTGCACCTTCCTTCTCCCCACCAACCTTTATCCAGAGGGGTCGTCACGACGCTTGGACTCCTCCAGAAAAAAGAAGCATGGTTAAATGTGAAATTCTCCTTCCTTTGGCTTCCTTAAGTGCACACATGTGCCTGTAAAAGTGGCCCGAGATGTAATTTAAAAGGGATGGAGTTATTTACTTTAGCTGTTGTTATGGAAGCTCGTGGTATCTTTATGTGTACTGGTGGTAATTTTATTTAGGAGTGGTTAAGAATAAGTGTTGGATAGATGTTTCTTTTCTGAATTTCTGAATTTCGTTTTTAGAAAGTAATCTTGTTTACAAAAGCTCCCCTTATCAAGAAAATTTTTGAGAGTAATATGAGAATGTAGGAGTAGGAGGTTTTTTAGCTCCCAGAGTGAAAACCAAAAGAGGAAAACCTCTTGGTGGTTGTAGACAGAAATCAAATAAAGTATTCAGCATTGCTTAAGGAAATGTCTTTATGCGAAAAATATTATATTCAAAAATTTTGTTGGCTGGTGATTTTTCAAGATAAAAATTTAATATTCATTTGTTTAATAACCTTCAAAAAATGGTGGAGTTTAATGATCAAACATGGAAAAAAGTGAATTAAAGAATATTTGAAACATTTTATTACTTTTTACAATTTTCGATGCACGATATATTTAGCCATGTTTTTGGGAAAAGTTGTGCGTTTTTAAAAGCTAAAATGTTCCACAATCTTAATGTTTCACTTAAAAACGAAATCAATGATTGTATTATCTTTTGTGAAATAAGATTTTATCTAAGATAAAATCTAATAAATTTTTTCTTCTTACTAATCATTAGGCTTTTTACTTGCTACGTTTATCATAAGCCAAACTTAATTTGATGGAACTTCTAAACTTCTCACCCATGAATTTGCTTTGATTAAAATTAAATTAGTTTGGATAAAATCCATATTACTAGACTAAGTTTAACTTTAATCAAGTAAGTTTAATTTTTAATCAAAGTCAGCAGAAACAGTTAAACATTATAAACGGAATTATATCGCTTTAGTGATGTCGTAAAACATATGACAATCTCAACATTTGGACAAAGTTAATATTTTAGTTCACTTCTGTGAAAAATCTAATAAATTTTACTTCATACTAACTAATCTATTAGGCTTAACTTCTGTGTTATGAATAATTTAAAACTCACTATGATTAAACTTAAATAATATTGATTTAAAAAATTAACTTGCTTTGATTTTTTATTTCATTTCTGTTTTTAAGCAAAAAAAAAAAAAAAAAAGCCTCTCTAAATAAGGGATAAACAAATTTCATAATAACCACCTAATAATAATCTAGAATACAGCATAGAATTCTAAGCTAACATGTAAAGCAAATCTAGAAAACTTATATTAAGCAAATCTAAAGACCCGTTTCATTAAAATCAGTTCTCACGTTGCTTCTAATATCTCATACTGTCATTGCAAATTTTATTCTTCACTAACAATACTCAAACCATTCCTTCAAAAAGAGTCCTCACTGCAAGCATCCTTTATTTAACGCCCTTCCTAACATGTAACAATAGAGAACCATTTTACTTCCACCCAGCAATCAATCCTCGGAAAAGAGACTGTCCCCGATATTCTATTCCCAGCCGACAAGAAATGCTGACCGCAGATCCATTGGGGTCAGCAGATTACGACCACCCCCTTTGACCCCCTCCCCCTGCACCTAACCTTATCCACAGAGTCGTCTGACGCTGGGACTCCTCCAGAAACACGGCTAATGAAATTGGCCTTCCTTTGTATTTCCTGTAAGTGCACACATGCTTCCAGTAAGTTAACCCGAGATGTAATTTAAAGGGATGGAGTTATTTACCTAGCTGTGTATGTTGTTATGTAGCTCATATCTGTGGTATCTTTATGTGGTGGTAATTTATTTAGAATGGTTAAGAATAAGTGTTTGGATGGATGGGATTTCTCTTCTTTCTTTTCTTCATTTGTTTTGATTGAAGTAATCTTGTTTATAAAAAACTCGTTATTCAAACAGTTTTTGAGAGTTAATTGAGAAAAGTAGGAGAGGAAGTTTTTAATTTTGAGAGGGAAAACTCAAAAGGGCAGTTAGTATCTTGGTTGCTGTAGACAGAAATAAAAATAATATTCTCAGAGTTTGGAAATAGTCTTTTATGTGAAAATTATTATATTCAAAGCATTTGTTCGCTTTGATTTTGTATCAAGATAAAAAAAAGTTGATGTTGATTCGTGTAATAACTCAAAATTGTGTAGTTTAAAGGTCAAACATGGAACAAAATTTCTAATTAAAGAATATTTGAAATGTTATTACTAAAAATGTTTCTGATGCCACGATATAATTAGCCCATGTTTTTGGAAATCATCTTGTTCGTTTAAAAGCTGAATGCTTCACAATCTTAATGTGTTCACTTTAAAACTGAAAAAACTCAATGATTGCATCGTCCTAACGAAATAGAAGATTTTATCTAGAGATTAAATTGACTTGAACTTACTTTGATTAAAATTAAATTATTTTGATTAAAAGATAATGCTTAACTTAAGTTTAAAGGTTTGAACATTTCCAATCAAAGGGCCAACAGAAACAGTTAAAAGATTATCTACGGTATTATTTCGTATCACTGAAAGCGATCAATATGTGTCGCACACATTCTCACAACATTCGGCCAGGATTAAGATTTTTAATTCTTCTTCTGTGGAAAATCTAATCAATTTTTATTTTTATACTAATCTATTTATTACGATTAACTTCTGCCCAAGTTATCAAAAACTTAAAAAAACTTTGGATTAAACATTAAACTTAAATTTACTTTGATTTAAAATGAGCTTTTGTTTTGATTTGCGTTTTATAAGCAAAAAAGCTTCCTCTCCCTAAATAACTGATACATAGATATCAAAATATAATTTATATTATATGTAAATTATAATAATGAATATTATATTATTCATGCAGCGTATTAAATAATATTTATATTCAGCACATTAAATAATATCAATATTCGGCATAGTAAATTTACTTTAGGAATCTGACATATAATTCACACTTCTCATGTAGCAAACCTACTAACTTACATTAATCCAAATCTGCAAGATTTTGTTTCATTAAAATCGTGCATTCACATTATTTCTAATATCTTAATACTGTCATTGCAAAATTTAATCTTCAATTATTAACACTACTTGCAGAAAAACCATTCAATCAAAGGATGGGACTTCCACTCAAAACAAGACAACTTTTATTTAACGCCCTACCTACATCTAAGAGAACCATTTGAGTGCCTCACAGCAATCGTCCTGTGGAGAGAGGACTGTCATCATATTCCATTCAATCAATCCGAAATGCACGACTGCACACCCATTACGGTGTCGGCGAAAGATTACCTGGAAAAAGCCATCCCCACTTTCACGCTTCAACCTATACACCCTTAATCCAGCGCGACGCTTGGACTCTCTCAGAGAGAAACACGGCTAATGAGATGCCTTGCCTCCTTTGAACTTCCTGGAGTGCACACACGCTTCCAGCAAGTTAACCCGAGATGTGGTAAAGGGATGGAGGTGTTACTTTAGCTGTGTATGCGTTATGTGAGCATCGTGATATCTTAATGCGTGCTGGTGGTGATTTATTTAGGAATGGTTAAGAATAAGTGTTTCGATAGATAGGATCCTTTTTCTTTTCTGCATTTGCTTTTGCGAGTAATCTTGTTTATAAAAGCTTCGTTATCTAGAAAGAGTTTTGGTAATTGTGAGGAATAGAATAGGAGGGTAATTTGAGTGAAAATAGCAGGCTCAATCTATGCTATGTTAAGACCATCAAACCAAAAAAACATTTAGGGAGGAAAAGGAGTGTTTTATGTGAAAATACTAGTTATGCATATTAAAAAGGGAGGAAGGGCTGAGTTCAGAAACTTGTTATACCATTGACGTTGAGATAAGAAG
>BPLR01015769.1:0-37203 GCA_021605095.1 Caerostris extrusa | reverse complement strand
CCCACAGTCGGCCAAGGGTGTCTGCCTGCTGATAGATTTCTAGACAGGAGATGTTTTCGTTTTATGAGATAAGGTTGTCAGTACTATGCCCAACTATTTTCCCCATATAATTCAAGTTTTTTAAAATTTAAATCCCTTAATACTTAAAAATTTTAATTTTATTTAAGTCACAAATCCCTAATTTGTAAAATATGCGATATATAAATGAAATGGGTAAATACCAATATTAAAGCTCAAATTTTTAATTAAGAATTAATCAACATTTTTAACATAGGTATTATTTTAAACGCATTTATTTATTCTAATTTCTAAAAATAAGATTCAAAAATTTTATAATACAAGGGTTAAACAAAAACAAATTAGGGGAGATGTCCAAATGGAGTGCATCAGTTACAGTTACTGTTTGTTTATTACACAGTTTGACCGTTTCTCGCCTAGTTGACCATAAAAGGAATTTCTCGGCATGCTGACGAGTGGCAACTTGGCGCCAAAAGCGATATCTAACCGGTGTACTCCATTTCATCATCTCTAACACATTACAACAAATACCTAGTTACTAAACAATTTTTAACAATAAGCAGATACTGTTTTCAATTAGTTTTTGTAAATCTAAAGTGGTAAAAAAATACTAGTTCAATATGCAATAAATATTTTTATTTTCCATAATGAGTTGAAGGAAATTCTTACGTTGCATTCCCTGAGAACATCAATGTGGTAGGACAGCAACTGCAAGGATGAGGATGCCTTGAAGGCAGTCGACTGAATGGGAGATTTCCAAATACTTAAATGCAAACTTTTGTGTTTCAACATCACCCTTTTCACAGATGATAAGCGGCCGTCCACCTCTTGCAGTAACCTATGAAAAAGATTATTTAATTAGGGTATATTTATGGCTCTAAAATCTTCAGTACGAGCACTGATTATTTTAATGTTCACAAAGTAAATTTTATCCAAATTAATTACGCATCTTAATTTTAGAGATTTAATATTATAAATAAATGGTTTAAAATAAACATTTTATTTGTTGAATTCCCATAATAATGAAGACTGATAATTAATCTTATTTTTATATTTTACCTTCCATGGAGACATGGGCAACTAAAATATATTTTCTGGTCTTTTACTAATAGAAGATCACATATATTTTTTCAAAAATTCTTAAATTTTCTTTTATTGTTAATTCTAACTTCTCCCTGTGTTTATGGATTAACAAGATCTTGTTACAGTCCTATTAACAAGATATTCGACATAAACAATATTTTTTTTTTTTTTCAAAATCTAAAAATTTATCATTACCATTTATCCTATTATGTAAAATTTTTTTTTTAAATCTAAAATTTCATCATCGCTTGCATAATATAATTTAAATATTATTGTTTCACATTGTAATGATCAAAAGATCTTTTAAATTAAAAAATTTTGCTATAGAATATAGACTATTTCAAAATAATTTCTCATATTTTTTAATGTAGTTTTTAATTGTAGAATGATTACAATTTTTTTATCTATGCTGTTTCTAAGTAGTTATTGTTAAAGCTTTTTTTTTTTTTCTGTTTTATTATTATGAATTTGTTTTTGCATTCGAACTTAAATGAAATCAGCCTAATTGAAAAATTTTATGTAGCAATAATAAAACCTGATAAATTAAAATACTATACCACACTAAAATTATAGAAACAGAGCAAAAATGGCAAGAAATTGATTTGTTAATGTTCAAATAGAAAACATTTCATTCTATAAATAATATCTTCTTTTTGAGGGATATAAATAGAATTTTCTGCGTAAATATTTTCAGTTGATTTCATTACATGTATAATTATGATGAAACTTCTATGTATCTAAATGATAAACTAATAAAAAATTACTGCTCCTGTAAATTATGAAAATTCTTTTTAAATGATGAAAATGCATAGAATATTTAAGCATTATCAAAACTTTTAATTTAAAAGTAATTAAATTATTTTACAATTAATGTTTGTTAACATTATAAATAAAATTTTCTGAAAACTGTCTAGAAAATCTAATTCTATTTATAGGAAAACATTGCAAATTCCATTTTAGATAATGAAAATTATTAACAAATAAATTCGACTAAATTATAGGTGTAAGTCTTATTTAACATATGTATACATTACTTTTTTCACAAATAAAATATTTTATTTTTGGAAATTATAAATTCATAACATTTCATAAATATTTATTCATATTTTTTAACTAAAATATGTGAAGTAATTATTAATTGTAATAATAAAACTCTATTATTGATTATTTTTAACAAAAATTTTAAAATAGAATCTTCTACGCAGTCCACAATGTCAAATTAATGATTTAATATTAATCTAATTATTAATTAAATAAATAACAAGTTGCTACTCCAAGTGTCATTTAATTATAATATTTTGGAAAAAATACTTACGTACATTTTATTATATAATGAATGACATGGCAATTTAATATGAAAATTAGTCTTGTTCTTTAAATTCAAGATCATCAATATTGACATTGGTATTACTTAATAATAATCACAGAATTTATCTATGTCTGCATTTTTAGTTGGTTGATAAGTAAAGGCAGGATGCGGCTTGTTTGAATTTTTGATTTATTGTATTTCATCTTGAAAAAAACATGCTGAAACTCCTAAGTGCCTCTTAAAAGACAAATGACCATACAAGTCAATGATGATTCTTTGTTTTGAAAATTAGTAAACCTTGCATGGTTGCTCTATTGATCTATCAGAAATAGAACTCCTTACAAATTATCTAAATGAAGGCTAAATACTTACTACAAGTCTTACTTAAATTCTGAACGAATGTTAAATATTGCTATTAAAAATGCATCCTACATCAGTAGCAGGAAATAACTCAATCATAATTCCACTTGCCTGTTGCAAAGCATTCATGCATTTAGAGTACATAGGGTCTTTTGTCACTATCATAATGACAGGCATAGCATCATCTACTAAAGCTAGAGGTCCATGCTTCAATTCACCTGCTAAGATGCCTTCAGAATGCATGTAAGTAAGCTCTTTAATTTTCTGAAACATTTGTTCAATTTATTAAAAACTATTTTACATAATAATTAAAAGTATCATAATTATATCAGAACAAAAAGATTCTTTGTTTTTAATCAAAAGTTTGTTCACTTAAAATAATATCTATGGTAAATTCAATGACAACAAAACATATTTACATTCCAAGATATCCAATTTCTACAGATGAAAATTTTTTCCTTACACATCAAATTCTATATGTATTTATTAAACAGTAACAAAAAGAAAAAATAATAATAATGGCACAATAATCATAATATGGCATAGGGAGGTAAAACATTGTACATAACATACATAGATATAAATTATTATTGTAGGAGGTAAAAACATATTTTAGTTAAATGTAATAAGAAAAAGTGTTTCGCACAAATACATAACATCTGCTTCTTTAAGATTTTAATTATTTATATATTTCAATATAAGCTACAATAACGTGGAATATTCAACAAAGGAATTTTTTAAACAAAAAAAAAAAGTATAATGCCACCTGTTCGATAGCTCAGTCACAACACTAAACTCAAGTAATCTTCGACACAGACTCGAATGGACTGTATAAATTAACTCCTTTATTATGCAGCCATCAAGCTCGAAGATGACTGTCACACACAACCTTTCTCTTGGTTGCAGAAGTTGAACTTATTTAGTTTATGCAGACATCACACTCGAAGATGCCCTGCCACACGACCGTTCTCTCTGGTCGTAGAAGTACAACTCCCTTCTTACATTCTTTCTCTCTCTCCCGTCAGCTCACCCCCTGCCAGACACCCCCACAGACAGGATGTTTTTCTGGACATAGGGCGTTGACCTCCCCTAAGCAGGGGGACATGGGTTTCGACGTAACACCACCAATTGATTTAAAATTTCCTTTACACAAATATAATTTCACATTACATAGTACACTAGGCTTGATAAAAATATTTGGATAATTTTTGTAAACATACAAAATACATAATTACTTCATCTTATTGAAAATTTCACTTCAATAGAAGAGGTTTAAAAACATAACTTTTTTACTTCACAAATAAAATTAGAAGTAATTTAGTTACTTACAATTTTTAATTTGAAAAACTTTTTTAATAGTTAAAAGATAATGTTTTATTAATTACTTGATAAAAATATTGTAACTAGATGCTTACATGAGATACATGTTACCCTGATTTGTTTTTTAATAAATTATTTGAAATATTTGTTCTTTTTTTTGTTATTGATTTTTAATATTTATATTTTTCATAAAAAAAAAATATCTAACATATTCTAATATTTTTAAAAACAATAACAAAAAATTAAAACTGCTTAGTAAATATTTGTATTTTTAAAATTAAGTTCTCAACCACGATTACAAGAAAATTCTTTTTTTCGATATAAAAAAACCCTAGAAATTAATAAATAAAGTGAATTCAATTAAAAACGTGTTTGCTATCATGAATTGAATTCTACATATGTAATTCACAATAATTCAATTCATAATAAAATATTCAAATTTCAAAGCATTAATGAATACTAATTTTAGATTGACTAATATTTTAGGACCAATACATTCATACATCAGAAGGCAAGAATTAAATTTTTGATCAAAAATAAAATTACCAGAGCTCCTTCCAGGCAAGTAGCATGATTATAACCATGACCAACACTGACTTTTGATGATACATCTCTTCAGCCAATTTTAAGACTTCAAAATCCAATTTCAAAACTTCTTTGATTAGCTCGGGCAGAGCTTTGAGACCTCTGCTGATCTCGCTGCGTCTCAATTGTGTAGAAATTCTGTCTTTAGATATGACTAATGACAAAAACTGAGATGTATATGCCTGAGGGAAAATGCATATAATTAGAAGAATAACAAAATAGTTCAATTACTTGAATATATTAACATGCTTTCTTTTTTCCTACATCAAATTGCAATATGAACACAAGCGGCCCAATAAAATTTAGCCTTGGTAAAGTTGTCAGAGTTAAAAGTTATAAAATCAAGTGCAGTGCATGTTGTCAAATATAAAATGTCTATGTTTTAACTCGACGAGCACAGAAGACAAAAAAATCCTTATTAGCTATCTTGGCAACTGTCTCTTATACACCTAGTGATTGCTTCCTTGTTGAAGAGGCTAAGATAAATCTGTCCAATACAATTGCTTCTGACTGGGAGATAGTTTTTTAATGGATTCCCAGCCATTGCAGGATGCTTGAAATGAAAAGGCCGACCTCTTGGCAAAAAAGGGTTGTAAGTTATCCCAGCCACAATTTCCTCTATCCTTTAATCCATTTAGTTCTGAGGTAAAGAAAATAGACAGACCCTTAAAACAAACTCCTTTCAACTGATAAAACGTGGAACATACTTGTTCCATCACCTATCCCAATGAACTGGCTCCGGCAATTTACACAGCAAATTTCCGACTCTTGACAGGACATGAATTTCTTAATATAATCTTTAATATGTTATAAAATTTTATTTTAATTAATTCTTTTGTTATATACAGTAAAACAAATCAATTTACCATGAGAATATTGTTTTTATAAATGTTAACTATGCAAGAACACATTTATGTACATTTTCAAGGAACTCATGAATAAATGTAGCAAACCTTAAAAGATCTTTCAGATTGCAGATTAACTTTTGCATCTTCTAACGATAAACAACAAATATATATATATATATATAAAAGCTCTTCTAAAACGTTGATTCATTTGGCCAAAATCAAATGTATACAAAAATTAATCATACAAATACTCTTCTAAAAACTGTAAACTCATCATTAAGCCTGCAAAACCATTCAGTTAAACACTTTTCTTTTTGGCAAATATCAGAGTAGATTAACATTTTCTCTCTACAATGTGCAAAGGTTTCATTTCAATCCATAAATTTTTTACCCTATCTTAAT
The DNA here is from genome assembly GCA_021605095.1 of Caerostris extrusa. Taxonomy (NCBI): domain Eukaryota; kingdom Metazoa; phylum Arthropoda; class Arachnida; order Araneae; family Araneidae; genus Caerostris; species Caerostris extrusa. The sequence goes on along the minus strand of BPLR01015769.1, from coordinate 31,278 downwards.
ATTTATGTTTAAACTTTTTTATTATTTAATTTGTAAGACTTAAAATTTTTATATTTTAAATATCCTAGCTCAATTCTCAACTAAGCCATTTTTATCTCTTTAATGTAAATCCTTTTGGAAGATATTTTAATAATTATGTAACTGGAGGTATGAGAATTTTGTTTCTCAGATACTTCAAAAAAAATAACTTTGCCTTTCTATCAAATGATCAATTCTCTGTTCCAGTTTAAAACATTGACAAAAAATCTAGTTGCAATTCTTTTTAATGATAAGGCACTTTTATTTTTAATTTACAAATTTTTTACATATAGGATAACTGAAATATTAAGATAAAATAGAATAAAAATAAGGAAGAAGCAGTTATACATATTTTTTATTTCTGAAAAGAGAAAAATGATTTTTATAATCAAAAATAAAATAATTCAAGAGCTGTATAATATATATTTCATTTATTTTTATTAATTTACATTTAAAATTATGAAATTTTACTATTTATTTTTGCAACTAAAAAAAGGTTTGTTCATTTATATTTTAATGCATAATTCCGTATATCATTAGAAATGCATATTTACCTTTGTACTAGCAACTCCTATTTCAGGACCAGCATTGATATGGATGCCACAATGGGACTCACGACAAATGCTGCTTCCAACAGTGTTTGTTACGCCAACAACAAGTGCTCCACGGTTTTTACAATACCTCAGAGCAATTAATGTGTCTGCAGTTTCACCTGAAATAATTATTAATGAATATCTTTTCCTAATAGTTAATAAATAATCATCAGAAAATGTTTATCTAAAGTATGCAAACCAAAAAAATTTCATTTATAAATCAATAAATGAGAAGATTTGAAAATTACTTTCTATGGATATTTGCAAAAAGTTAAATCTTCTATTTGTTCAATATTCCAAAGCACTCCTCAAAACTAATTTTTTTCTTTCTGTTAGCTTAAGGTTCTCCAATTACTTTTTCTGATAGTTTTAAATAACTCTGCTAAGAAAAGTTATTTTAGGTCTGTGTGGCTTATAATTAAAGATTTTAAATTTAAATTTCTATTCTTTTTTCTATTCACATGCAAGTCTTGATTAGCAACTTTAATGCAACTAAATTTTATATGTCTAATCATTTTTTAATTTATTTTAAATAATTTATTGTTATATACATTTTGCCAATAATTTTTGATAATAAACTGCATTGGTAAATTTTTTATATTTAAGAAAATAAGCTTGCATGTACCTTATTTCAACATACATAAATTGTATGCTGAAAAAAAAAAAAGAAATGAATGTATAAACTAACTGTAAACTATGAAACTAATATTTTTGAATAATTTTTTTTTTTCCTTCTCCATACTATACAATAAAGTCTGATTCTGTAAATTAAAAAAAATTAAATAATAAATCTTTGCATGAAATAAGATAATTTATTTAAGTACATTTTAAGAAACAATTCAAATAACTATAGTAATTACAAATAAAGCCTTGGTTTTGTTTAAATATATCCTCCACATGAAAAATAAAAAGATATGTAAAAAAGTAGTCAACATCTTAAATGTTAATGAAATAAATTGAATAATCATATGTAGTAATAACTATTTGAAAATTGAAATAGCAAAAACAAAGCAAATACAATTAGAAAATTTGAAAGCAAAAACAATTAAAATTTAACAATTTTATTATTTTCACATTAATAAGGAAAATGATTTTAATAGTAAAGCACCAAAACAAAATTAATGCTTATGGAAATTTCATCAATATATATATTTTTGCACAATAAATAGAGAAAAACAAAACCCACTGTCAAAATTTTCTATAAAATTATTAAGCTATAAATTCTAAAATAAAAACATTTGTTAGAAACAAGCTAAAATTAAAACAACTATAATAATTTTTAATACACAGTTTAATGAAAATTCTAAATTAAAATGATTAAGAATAAATTTTCTATAAAAATGAAACTTTTTAAAAATATATAAATTAGTTTAAATATTTTTCTACTACAAAAAAAAAAAAAAAAATCTTTATAAAATATTAAGTGAAAGAACATTGATTTATAAACAATTAAATGATTTTAAAAATATAATTTAACTGTATTTAAATCCTATTTATGATTTTAAATGTTAAATTTAAGAAAAACATCTGTAATCAACATATTTTAATTTAAAAAAAGATACTCACAAAGCTAATATATTGATAAATTAATTATTTTTACAAAAAAATAAAGATTAAAATTTAGAAATGTGGTACAAAAAAATAAATTTTAATATTTTGATGAATACCTGATTGAGATATGAACAAACAAACATCATCCCTGAAGATAAAAAGTCACGAGTGACAAAAAGTGACACTGGCCAGTGAGTTCAACCATAACTGGCAATTCAGTCAGTTCTTCTAAAATTTGTCGAGTCTAAAATATTCAAAAAGGAAATTTCTTTCATAACAATTGTGCTTTCTTTAGAAAATTATATAATTTACCATATAAGTCTACTAAAAGTAATATGTTTCCTACTTCCTAATACTATATATGTTCTCTTTAGTAGTTTTCAGAGCAACTTTAAATCAGGGGTGTGGCCAAACCAAATGATATTGCAAGCCACTTTGGAAAGGCATCATAACTACGCAGGCACATAAAATTATATCTCCCTATTAGATTTAGACCCACTATAAGAATTTTTGGAGTGAAAAATTAAAACATATTGAGTTATTATTGTGTTTATTTTTATTCTTGCATCTAAACATAGATAATATAATAATAATGATGCTAAACGTATACTGTAAAGAAATATATAGCACTATAAATGAAATAAAAATGAAATCATTAAAAATATTTATTTTACTAATGCGATATTTGTTTCTCCACTCATCACGAGTTTGCAGAATATAATTTAATTATTCTGTAAAGTCATAAATAAAAACAGAAAATATTAATCATATATTTTCAAGAATATTATTTTAAAATTAAAGTTAATTTTTGAATATATGGATGCACACATAATGCATTTTTTAATACATTGGTTTTCACTACTTTGGCCATTATAAAATAAATATATTTTGTAAATGTGTGATAAATTTCACAAGCTGGAAAATGTTCAAGGCGGGCTGCAAGGTTTGCCACCTCTGCAATAAATAGTAAAAATGTCTATCCATTTAAAATATATATTATTTTAGGTTTGTCCACAGATCCAGAGCAAGTAAAATGCATTTAAATATTAAGATCTTTTATTAACATGTGTTTAATGCAAAAAAAACTATTGTTAAAAATTAATAGTAAATTTTAAAAATCTTTTCATAACACAAAAATTTGCTTTGAATTAATAAAAATTTTTAAACTTTTTATTATAAAAAGTTTATTTAAAACTAAATTCAAACCGAATGTTTACTTGAAGGAAACAATTTAATCTTAGAAATGTAAATAACTTCTAAATCCAATCAGAAAACAAAGATTTCGTAAGTTAACAGGGAAATTACCAATTTAAAATTCAAAACATAATGTATGTGTTCATTGTTATTGTGCAAAACATTATGTGTGCAGAAACTGTTATTGTGCAAAACATTAGGTGTGCAGAAATTATTATTGTGCAAAACATTATGTGCATCAACATATGCTGTGTATTCTAAGCAGCTTAATTTAATTGAAAAAGTTATCAAAATACTTACAGCAACAGCACTATGGTAACTAGTGCCACATCCAATGAGAAGCAATCGTCGGCAACGTTTAATTTCTGGTATATAATCTTTTATACCACCAAGCACAACAGTTTCCTCTGTCAAATTGACTCTACCACGCATAGTATTAATGATTGATTCAGGTTGCTCAAAAATTTCTTTTTGCATGAATGAAATGTAGCTACCTTAAAAATAAAAAATCGATTCATAAAAAATTTAAATTCCTATTAATAATAATACATATTCATTACTTCTATATACTTAAATTTGTGTGCACATACACACTTTATTAGATGTTGAAGCTATTGCTATATCATATTTTAATATAAGAATAGAAGGATAATATGTTAAAACAAAAAAAAATCAATTATGTATATCACCTAAACATATATAATATAAATGTTTATATTTTCTACTACAATAATACATATTTTATCACCTATTGCCAAGCAATGCCCCTTTTTGTATAATTTTTACATTTAAAATTATCTTTTAAATCTTTTATAAATAATAAAAAAAAAAAATAAAAAGAAGGAATTTTTAACAAAAAAATATTGAGAAGGAATCCAAAACAATTTGAAGAAAAATCATGTGTAATATTATCTTATTAATCTCATAATGAAAAATAGCCTACGAAAAACCTGATATCAATTCTATGAATTTTTTTTCTTATGTATTTTTATTAATATTATATTTATATTTCATTTAATGTTTTTTTTTTTTTTCAATTTTAATTCTTTTCACCACCTAAAAAAATATGAAATTTTATTTTAAACAATCTTCAGAATTGAAATTTATCTCTCATCATATTTGGGAATAACCTAATTTGACTGTGTTATTTATGTTAAAAGAATAATCCTTCTATAGTAAAAAAAAAAAACTGTTCATACAATGCAGACTAATGGTGAAAAAGAGAAATATTGAATAACGTACTCAAAAATGATTAATATTATTCAACAATTTATTATGAAATTAATTTTCCAGTTCTCCTACTTTTAATTTTGATCAAATTTTATGTTATAATAACAACAAATAACACGCTTGCTTGGCTAGAAGTCTTTTACATATAGAATAAATGTGAAGAAATACCACCATGAAGTTTAATTTTACAGTACCTTTTTTTTAACCACATTAGCTTGTCTCTGAATTTTTGTGTTTTGTTTACTCATATAACATCTGGATTTTTTTTTTTTTGACTTCTTGCAATTTTCTTCTATTAATTCATTAGAAAAATTTTCAAGATATAACAATTGTATAAGGAATAAAAAATACCTTTCATTATTTCTGGATAGCCATCTTTTAAAGTAATAATTTCTCGAGACATTGATCCATCAAGCGATCGCTTTACTCTGTGAATGGTCAAATCTGGCGAATAATAAAACATTGCAATCAAAATGAATTATGAAATTTTGCATTTTAATCATTGCAAAAGAAAATTGACAATTCTTACTTCCATCTTTTACTGCTGCTACATCATCATCTTCCAAAAATATAACTCGATTTGTATGCTCTATAACAGCCCTCGCATCTGAAGCAAAGAAATATTCAACCTGCTTTTCTTCTCCCACGGGATGAAATTCAGTTGTTGAACCAGAGCGGTGTATTCCCTGAGATGGCATAGTGCCACTACTCAAAGGTGGTGCCAGTTGTGCAGAACGTAGATCTTTACGAGAAAAATCTTAATTTAATATTCTAAAACTGAAATTTCAAATTTTTTTCATTAAATATTTAAATCTTAATTACAAATATTTTGTATATTATTAACTAAAACATTTTAATCAGAATATTTAAATTGAAAAGATATATTTACAAAATTCTTTTAATAAGATCTATACAGAGCATACAATAATCTTGAACATGCGAATAAGTTTTAAATTATTTTTAAATAAATGCAATTTGTATTTTAAAGAAAGTAACATTACATCAACAAAATAAGAACCATAATTATCTACACTATGAGAAAGGAACCTGCCGAACACTCGAAATGAGAAAGGCACTCTATACTCACTTCTTGCATCATGAGATTTTCAATACATTTTTTACTTTCATCAAATGTTCAGAAATATGTATCAAAAAAAAAGTTATGTTGAGAGGAACAAGTAATAGTTTGAAGGGACTATGTTGGAATTATATGGCCTAAATCTCAAGGAATTTCAGTAAAGTTTCCTTGGACACTTTGTTCTAATGATGCTGGATTACAGTGCAAATTTCATCAGGCAATCCACTTTATCAGTAAATGGATGTATTTAATTCATTTCCCAATAGAATTAAGGCAATTGTTGTTTGATGCAATAATCTGAGTATAACAGTTCATTTTGAAAACAATTAAATTGCATCCCTTAACTTTTTTATAATTTGAATCAAATTTCATATTAATATGCATTAATTTGAGAATGGTTACACGGGATATGATGATACACACAAACTACTTCCTTTCTTTAATGATTCTTCTCAACCCTCTTTTAAAAGTGGGGAGTCTTTGTGTAGCTTAATGAAAGCCCTGATCTTGAAATGGGAATATAGGCAATTCTTAACACAGAATTTATCGCAGATAAGCTATACCAAAAATTCTTTTTTGTTCAGTACTATTTCAATCATTTTATGTTAAAAATCTTAAAAGATACAACGAATGAAGAAAAATAGGAGTGTCATAATGCTTTTAAAGACGCATAATGATAATGCAATATATAAAACTACAAAAAGTCATCTTTAACTTTTTATAACTTGACAAAAGATGCAGTTAATGCCAACATAATGGCAGCTGAATATCCAACAACCAAACAATCTAATCTTAAGCCTATGACAGTAATTGTTCGTAACTGAACGTTGCTGTAATAAATGTTTAAATCATATTTTTGAATGCAAAGAAACCATGTATTAAAAATCATACTAGGGTTTTTTTTTTTTAAATACTTGGGATTTCTCTTGCTAAAATACACAAGGAATGCTTCTAAAACTTTTAAGAACAACTAATATCTGACTGAAATATGGAATTAAAAAAAAAAAAAAAAAAAACCCAACAAATTACAAGAGATTTATTGAATGTTCTAATGAAAAGAGCTTGTACAAAAACTTGATATACTTGTAAAAATGCCAAAAATATGTTTACACAAGAATACATGGCTTATATATGCAGAAAATATACCAACTAAATATTACTGCTATTTACTTTAAACAATTCTTATTAACTTTATCCTTTAAACAATCCCAATTTTATGCATCCTTTTATTTTTATTTTTGTATGTACATTTCATTGTACAAAAATTTATAAATACACTTGCATATGAGATAACTCTGCAATATCCATATATATTTGTTTTTGTTATGCACCCAATGCTGGGTTAATTGTAAAAGATGCTGCAAATTACTGGAAATATTTCATTGTTAACAACAATAGATGATGAAATTATATTAAAACCAAAGATAGGTCTGTATTTTAAATTTCCTAATGCAGATTCTAGACACAGATTTTGTAGAAAATAGCAAAATTTGAACTATCTGGCAAATGCAATTCACTTTAAAAGAGCCAATCTAATTAAAGTTTTGATTCCAGTAATAGCCAGATACTTTTTTTAAGTACTTGATTCCTTTTCATTCAATATTCATTTAACATTTTTCATTAATACCAATTGCAGTATTTACAAAATTCATGCAATTTTTGCAGTAGTAAAAAAATAACACTGATATATGTCATTGAAGTGTTACATATTTAATGTTACATGTTTTGCTATGTTACATATTTGATATATGATTATGTATATACATACATATATGCACTTTAATATTAAAAATGACTTTGCTATAAATTTAAAAATTAAATTTTCTCTTTAACAGAAAATGTAACTTATAAAGTGCAAAGATATTTTAGAAATGAAAAAAATGTAAACCATTTAAAAATGAACTATACAAACACCAGAAAGTTTCATATAACGTTATTAATATCCACCTCACATTTACAATAGTAAAAGTTAAAATAATTGTTTTAGAATTAGTCATTTTAGATTTTGAATTGACCACTACATTAATAAATTAAACATTTACACAGGTTTCAAGTACATGCAAAAGAGATCAGGGCAAGAAACATACACATACAAAGTGAGATTCAAAAAAATCATTATCAATGAAATACTATTAAATAATTTTTAGAGAAAAAAATAAATACAGAATATATAGAAGTTACAATGGAAAAAAAAAAAAAATTCATTCTAATTTGAAGTCTGAATGTATTTTATCAATTCTCTTTATATAGCTGTAATAATTGCCAGCTGTTATTTGACAATATCAATTGCCCACTTTCAAATTGCTGTAAAAAAAAAAAAAAAAAAACACTCGTCACAGTGAGCTCAAATTTGAACTGAATATACTTGAAGAAGGGGAAAAGATACGGAAGCAACATAAAAAGTTTCAAAGTGTATTAATAGATGACATTGTAAGCGGCCCACAGAACGTGAATTCGGCTGCCAGTTATATTTTGAATCAAAATTACACGTATTTGGCATGAGTTGCACATTATAGAAACTGTTGTGTTCAATGTGCTGGATTGTCTCGGTTTTTGTACAGAAAAAGAACTTCCAAGTCATTCAACAGTTGTGAAACTGTGAGTGGAAAGCCCATCCACCAAGGCAAGATCATACCAAATTGGATGAGAAAAATCAATGGAACTTTTTTGGATGCCATACCATTTCCCCTTTCTTCAAGTATCTTCAGTTCATATGTGAGCTCATTGTGACGAGTGTTTCTTTTTTTTTTTTTTTTTTACAGCAATTTGAAAGTGGGACTAATTATAATCACCCTGTATATATATATATATGCAAGAATTATTCTGCATTATGATACTCAGGGCACCACTAAGTTTATTAAAATGACCGATTGAGACATGATTAAATGGAAACCATCCATTTTCAACCACTTTTTATTTCATAGCATAGCAAGATAATAAAAAAAGAAAAAGCTCCTTATCTGTCATATTTTCTTTTAAGGCTATTGCTATTGTTTACTGTATTGTAAGATACTTTATGTTAAGAAAACTTCAAGTACTTAAGTTTTGAAACTACAGAAAAACAGTGAACAATGCTTAATTGAAAATTAAATTATTAACAGTATTTCATTTCAGTTGAGGGTAAAAATTAAAAAAAAAAAAAATTAGTACCTGATCCCTCAGTGCCATCTAGATATAGGTGCAATCAAGGATGTCAACATGCAAGAATTGTGAAAAAGTAAGAGATGAAAAAGAAAGGTTAAATACAGTTTAACATAAAAATATTAATGAATTTAGACATGAAAATAAAGAATAGTTTTGACAACCATGAGTTGATTTATATCTATGAATAAAAATCTTTTTAGGTTACTTATATAATTTAAAAAAAGTGTTAATTGGAATGTTATTCTCCATAATTAAAAAATAAGAATTTTGCAATTTTTATAAATCTTGAGTATATTCTATAGACTAAAGAGAATATTGAGTATTTCTACTGTATAAGAGAGTATTTCTATTGAGTAAAGTATTTCATTTTAATTTCCAAAACTAAACATAAACATAAATTGTACACAACTGTTCAAAAAAATTATTCAAATTGTTGTCTAAAACTAAACATAGAGACAGAAACAGCACTCTACAAATTATATCAATATGTCTATTGAATAATGGCACATTAAGCAAAACCTCATAGCATTACACAACAACTATTATTAAGGTAATAGAGTGAAATAAATTATTAACATATAAATATTGTGGTTAGTTTTTTATATAAAAAAAAAGAAAATGTTTTTTATAAAGAAAATAAAATAATTTTATTCTTCGATATAATTTAATAATAGGCAAAAGGAATTTAAATCTGACATTTCAAAATGAGTAATCAGCAATTATGGGGATTACACTGTATTGTATATCCTTAAAGTAATGTTGTATAGGTAAAATGCAAAACGCAATATTATATGTTGATATTTTTATCGAAAATGCAAATATAAAAGAAATTCCTGTACCTTGTTTCTTCTGCTTTTCCAAATCTGAAGTAGGGTGCAAAGGTGTAGAAAAAAGGCATGCATGGAAAAATAAAGATCACATATACAGTTAGAAAATTGTACAGAATTAGAAGAGGAAACAACAAAGAATTTACAAGGAAATAAACATACAAATCTTCACATACAACAGATATAGTTGCTGAAAAGGAAATATCACTATCTGTGGCATATAATAAAATAAAAATACATAATATCCAAGAAAAAAAGAAAATAATTCATTATGACATTTTCAATTTAAAAATTAAAATTGATATTTCTACTGTTAAAAAAGAAAAATTAAATTTTTGATATTTCCAATTATAAAAGAATTTTATTTACAAAACATATATTTAGAAGAATTTCATAACTTAGTATGCATGCATTAATAAACTTACCTTTACTATACAACACTGGTATATAATTTGTATTTAAGTGAGTTTTGCTTTTGATGCCAACAAAAAAAGAGGACTTCCACGCCTACAAAAGAAAAATTCATTTAAGCTAATAATAAAAGATTAATTTATTTTCAAAATATACACATTGCTTCTTAACTAAGAATTTCATTGCATATTTTTTACAGTTGAACTTCCAACGTTAGCAAATATTAATAAATTTTCAAACTGGTGAGAACAGCCAAGAAAATTGTATATCCTACATAAAAATTAAATTTTAGTTAATATTAAATTATATTGTTTAATACAAACTTTAATTACAAGGGATGTTTTTATGTAAGTACTGCTTTCATGTAGAAAAAACAAGGGCAATTTTAGAATAATTGCCCTAAGTTTGTACTCTGATAATTTGGACACAATCTACCTATGTAATTTCATTCATATTAAGGTATTTATCATATGACCAGCTTCAACACTTACATTTAAAACCTCTTGTGAGTATGAGTTAGTTTGTTAGTGAGTTCCGAGATAGCATTCTCTATCTCTTCAGGACTTGCTAGGTGAATAGGAGAGTAGTTAAAGTTATTATCAAGATAGGATGAAAAAGAGACGTTTGTGAAATGTGATATGTTTTTGAAAAGTGAGTCTTTTATCTAGAATAATTCCGAGGTACTTGTATGTATCTACAAAAGGCACTGGTTCATCGAAGATGCGAAGTGGATGTATGATGTTTAAATGCATTCGCTTGTGGAAAATTGGGAGAGCACATTTACTGGGGTTGACCTTCACCTTCCACAAGCTAAGCCAGGTTTGAAGCCTATTTATAAAAGTTTTTAGTCTGAACATGAGGGTGAAAGGATGTTGATGTTGTGTGATGACCGCGGTGTCATCCGCATGCATGGCCGTATTGACTAGCGGGTCCTTAGGAAAGTCGTTGACATAAATATTGAATAAGAGTGGTGAAAGGATCGACCCTTGTGGGAGACCGCATTCAACACTCCTGGCAGTAGAAATTGCTTCGTTGACTTTTACTTTAAAATTACGGTTTGTGAGGAAGGATTTAACGAGATTTGCTAGCGGAAGCAGGAAATTTAATTTTTGAATTTGATGTATAGACCAGTATGCCATATCTTGTCGAACGCTTTTCGCGACGTCAAGAAATAGTATACCGGTTAGACTTCCGTTGCTGAAACCATGATGGATGAATTCTGTTACTCGGAGCAGCTGGTGTGTCGTATTAAGATTTTCCTGAAACCGAACTGCTCCGGGATGACAAATTTACTATTTTCGCAGAAGAGGTTTAATCTGTTGAGGATTACATGTTCATAAATTTTACTTAAGCTACTCAGCACTGAAATCGGTCTATAGTTGGCTGGAATTTTAGGATTAGTTCCATGTTTATGGATTGGAGAGATTAGCGCAGTTTTCCGCGCGGTCGGAAAGTAGTTTAATTTAAGTAGTTCATTAAGTATAACGACCCACCACCAAAGATACTTGTTTGGAAGGAAGCGGATCATGTTGGCATTAATATTGTCAATCTCAGAGGCTTTCTTGGGGTTAATAGTTTTAATAAATTTAATAACCTCTGTGGCAGTTACATTTTGAATATAATTAGTATGGGGGCTGTTAAAATATTTCTCTGTTTCAGAAGCAATTAGATTATTAGTGAAGCTATGGCTAGTATTGGGGTTTAACTCGAATTGGAGCTTCCAACAATCTGCAATCTTTTCCGCCGGTGATAATGCCATGTTGTTGGCGTCCAATTCGAGGGGGAGGAATTGTTTGTTGGGATTTCCTAAGTTTTTTCACTTCCTTCCAGAAAGCTGTTTGGTTTTCAGTTAGTGAGTCGGTATGCTTTTCCCAGATTGAATTTTTATATACATAAATTTTGGTTTTAATTTTATTCTCAAGTTTTTTATAGGCATCTTTTACTGTCGGGTCCCTAGACCTTTGATAGAGTCTTCGGAGGTAGTTTTTATTTTTAATCATTTGTTTAATTTCTTTTGGGAGTCGGCCTTTATTAGTTAAATATTTAGGTTTGGAGGAGTTATTGATTGCAGCATATAGGTCTTAAGTGAAGTTTTCTATTGCAGTATCCGCGTCCTCTTCATTGTTGATATTAATTAATTTTAAATTAGTTTGCTGCAAGTTAAAGTTATAGTTATCCCAATTAGTAAAGAAGAGGTTGGGTATAGTTTGCGGATTGATATTCAAGTTAATGTCTAGAAGGTAAGGAAGGTGATTAGAGCTGAGCTCGTGGAAAACTGCCGCCGTGGCTGGAAATGGGATGTTTTTAAACTTGGCAAAGTCTATAATATTGTGCGCGTTATATCGGGAGTCAATACGGGTTGCAGATGTAGGTGCAATTATTCTATGGTTGTTCTCATTAAAAAATTTATTTAACTGCATACCTCTTTGATTACTTTTACTATTGTTCCATGAGGTATGGGTGGCGTTAAAATCGCCCGCGAAAATGACGTTATTGTTAATTTTTGTAGTTTTTTGAGATCATTAAAAGGTGCTCCTTTTCCTACTATGCAGTAGATGGAGATGAAAACAATAGAACTATTATCAGCGATTTTCAAATTGATGATAGTGGCTTCCGTGGAAGTCAGAGTTGGAGTAGGTATTTGATGGTGAAACAATGCGTTTTTAATATAGATACAAGTACCGCCCCGAGAGAAGTGTTGTGGTATTAACTCTATCATTTCTATAGAGTGTGAAGTTAGGGATTTCTGTGTTTATGCCCGGCTGTAAAAAGGTTTCTAGAATCAAGAATAAGTCAAGATCGCGGTCGGAAACAAACTCTTTAATTTCTTCTACTTGGCAGCGGATACCAGCGGCATTCCAAAAACCGTCCCGAAGAGAGTGCAGGCTAATGTTTTTATTTCTATTAGGAAAGAACATGTTTAATTTCTATTATGTCTAATGTTATTGTAAAATTTGAGGAGGATTGCTGTTTTCTCGTGGTGGTCATTCGTGGTGTTGAGTGCTGGTAGAGCAGCTCTAACTGCATCTAAGAGCAAATCAAAGTCGATACTTTGATCGTCTACATAGGCTAACAGCAGCTTGAAGAATTCCATCGCTGATTGGTTAAGCGGTGCCTCAGTGGGCGAAGTTACTTTGGTAGCGCGGCCTGCAGTAATTGGATATTTCATCCGTATTATCCGAGACAAATGGGGAAAATGTTTGTCACTAAAAAAAAAAAAAAAATTGGCCTCGTCCATATTTTGGATATTTCATCCGTATTATCCGAGACAAATGGGGAAAATGTCTGTTAGTAAAAAAAAATTGGACGTTCTTATTTTCGATATTTCATCCGTATTATCAGAGACAAATGGGGAAAATGTCTGTCATTAAAAAAAAAAAAAAAATGGCCTCGTTCTTATTTTCAAAATTTCATCCGTATTTTCAGAGACAAATGGGGAAAATGTCTGTCATTAAAAAAAAAAAAAAAAAAAAATGGCCTCGTTCTTATTTTCGATATTTCATCCGTATTATCAGAGACCAATGGGGAAACTGTTTGTCATTAAAAAAAAAAATTTGGCCTTGTTCTTATCTTGGACATTTCATCCGTATTATCAGAGACCAATGGGGAAAAATGTTTGTCATTAAAAAAAAAAAAAAATTGGCCTTGTTCTTATCTTGGACATTTCATCCGTATTATCCGAGACAAATGGGGAAAATTTTGTCACTAAAAAAATTGGCCTCGTTCTTATTTTGGATATTTCATCCGTATTCTCAGAGATAAATGGGGAAAATTTTTGTCATTAAAAAAAAAAATTGGCCTCGTTCTTATTTTGGATATTTCATCCGTTTATCAGAGACAAATGGGGAAACTGTCTGTCATTAAAAAAAAAAAATTGGCCTCGTTCTTATTTTGGATATTTCATCCGTATTATCAGAGACAAATGGGGAAACTGTCTGTCATTAAAAAAATTGGCCTCGTTCTTATTTTCGATATTTCATCCGTATTATCAGAGATAAATGGGGAAACTGTCTGTCATTAAAAAAAAAAAAAAAATTGGCCTCGTTCTTATTTTCGATATTTCATCCGTTGTATCAGAGACGAATGGGGAAAATGTCTGTCATTTAAAAAAAAAAAATTGGCCTCGTTCTTATTTTCGATATTTCATCCGTTGTATCAGAGACGAATGGGAAAATGTTTGCCATTTACAAAAAAATTGGCCTCGTTCTTATAAGTATATTTATAAATTTTATACTATACTTCATTTATTATTATAGATGAAAATGAAATATAAATTTACTATACTTCTATTTATTATTATAGATGAAAATGAAATATAAATTTACTATACTTCTATTTATTATTATAGATGAAAATGAAATATAAATTTTATACTATATTTCTATTTATTCTTATATGTTAAGAGTTTAATATATTTCTTTTGTTTGTTTTAGATTTGACAATACCAAAGGAAATAGTAACAAGTAAGTTATAAATTTTATACTATATTTATATTTATTCTTATATTTTAAGAGTTTTGTTTGTTTTAAATTTAACATTGTCAAGAAAATAATTTAAAATGCTTTTTTTTTAAATATATAGTTAAATTAATTTGTTTTTCAGATGCACATGGATTACCAACAAGTAGGTATAAATTTTATACTATACTTCTATTTATTCTTATATTTGAAGAGTTTTGTTTGTTTTAAATTTGACATTGTCAAGAAAATAATTTAAAATGTTTTTTTTTTAAATATATAGTTAAATTAATTTGTTTTTCAGATGTAAATGAATTACCAACAAGTTATAAATTTTATACTATACTTCTATTTATTCTTATATTTTTAAGAGTTTGACCACACGCCTTATTAAACTGCAGCATCAGTATTTTATTTATGTTTTCTTTAAAGTGTGAACCCTTGCTATGCTCAGTTTTCTTTCATACTGCTACTTTGGATAATAAAATTAATTATTATCGTTCTTTTGATTTGCTTTCTTATTTTATAACCATTTTACACTTGCATAACACGTTTCCCGCCATAGATTTACAGTTCCTTCTTTATTCACATAATTATAAATTATGCTTAACTTTTTGGACACCAGTGTACCTCCCCGGCTAGCCCGGCCATGACCATGGAAATAACTATGGACACGAATACTAACACTGGAAATGACCCAATCATCGCCACACCTGCTCCACGATTAAAACAGCTCACCGACGAGTACGTACTTATTAATCAAGTACCGCAAAGCATCCAACTTCAAGGAGAGGCTCACACAAACCGCAGGAAAGCTGCGTAAAATCAAAATAGACGATCCGGAGGCCGCCCTGCTTCACGCAGAAATGTCTGAGCTCTACATACAAATGAATAGCATCAAATTTGAATTTGGCATTGCCCTTTTTCAAATAACATCACTAACGGAAATTGAAGAAATGAATAAATTGAAGGCCCAACAGAGCAATTATCTACTGCAAGTGCCCCTGCGCTCCCCATCCTCGACGCCTCCATCACCATAGCAAAAGAAGCACCTACTAACCGCAAGGAAAACGACCAGCCGATGTTGAAGGCTTCACTTCCCCGGCTAAACATCTTATCGCCAAGCAAAAGAAAGCGATCAAACAAGCATCAATTCCACTCCTTCGCCGATGTAGACAACGTTAACAGCATACCTGAGCTGAATGACAATGCTGTATTTGACGTAAAACCTCCTCTGATATTTTTTCAACCAAAACAAGATTGGAACTCAATTTTTGAACGTACTAAAGATCGAAGTACCCCTCCTTCAGTGCAAATACAATTCCAACGCTTTTCACAAAATTTACAAACGCTCAAATCCATATTTTTATAGATAGAAATTCTAACATTTCCATTCATTGTTTCAATAATATGAAAGCAAAAAAAAAGATAAAACGAGAATTTCTAACATTTTATTTTAATAACTAATAATTAACCATAATGACTAATTTTCTAACAACATTCCAACATTTAAAACTTTGGCAAGCCCAGATGAAGTACTGCAATATCCACTTCACTCCTACACATCCATTTTCAATAGACACTCCAACCTGGTCCTTTATCGGTGGATGTGTATGTTACAATTACACAGCTTACTATTATGAGTTAATTACTTTACTTCGTCCAGGACACTATTGCTATATTCATAGCAAGAATCCGTAAACATGTCAAGCGTTTCATCAATGCTGGACACCCTCTCGAAGATATGTATCCTGCGTTTCAATCGATAAGGACACTCCCACCTGGTCCTTTATCGGTGGATGTGGATGTTGTGGAATTAATTGCAGAGAACAGGATTAACATGTAACATGTGAAATGTAACGTGAAATTTCTGGATTCACGGTTGGACTTATTTCCTGAAAATCTCAGCTCTTCCATCAAGTTATTTCAATAAAGGAAAAACGTTATCAAGAAAAATGGAATACAATTATGCTTAGATTATCAGGACACTAAAAAGGGTGTTTCTTTAGCAAAATACAGTAGAAAATCATCAAATACTACATTCTGATTTAGATTAATACATGAAAGTAAATTAAATTAGTTACTTTATAATAGTATGAACTTTTTATTGCCATATGACAACAAAAAATGCTATGCAAATTAGAAATCAGAACCATAAAAAACAGCTATTCTAATTAATTTAACATACAAAAAGTTAAATTTTGTTGATCAGTGTTGTTAAATGTATAGCAACTATGGGCTACTGTTTCCATTTGTTCCAAGAGAATAAGAGACTTTAAACACTGTATTCAAGCAGAATATTCTATCATTGTTTTCTACAATATTTTAATTTCCAAAACAGCATATTTAATTGGGAAAGTCCCTTTTGTAGAAATAAATTTTGCATTTTCATGCAGAAGTCATTTGAATTATTGTAATACATGGCTATGCAAGATAAAAAGAAGTGTTCCAATAAAATCTCAATCAATTTACAACACATGTTAAAATCTAAAAGAATCTTCTTACAAATGTTTTGAATAGATTTTAAGCATTCTCTGAATATGTAATTCAATAAAAACTGAATAAATATCATCTGTCATAAAAAATACTACATTATGTTGTTAACAATTCATGTCAGCCATTCAGAATGATGCAATTTTGTAGCATTGAGCGACGCAAATTTGAAAATACAACTAGCTGGTAAAGCAGTAAGTTTTGTGAGATTTTCTCAGCAATGTGATTTATAAAAAAAAACAATCTTGGATCAACATACCAACATCAATTTTTAAATATTATTTAAAAAAATAATATATTACAAATATTACTCTTTCAAAACAAAATGCACATTTCCTTTCACTTGCCATAAGCTATTCTGCAATATTTTGGTAGCTGTTAATTTAGTATTGTTTTTATATGGCATTTTTTTAAACAAATTTAGAATACAAAGATGTTGTTTAAGTAACTACAAATATTATATATTTAAAGTAGTAAAAAATACTTTGTTAAGCACAGCACTTTTCTTTTTTTTTTACAGATACAAGAGTTTAATAAGTCCTTGAATTTACTAATAGATTTAGAAAAATTGTGAATTAAAGATTATAATACATAAAAATTTCGTAAAGAATAAGAGTCAGTATAAAAAATTCGACAAAGGAGTCGAAAAACCAGTTTCAGTAATTTTAAATTCATATTTCTTATAATCAGTACAATTCACACTAATATGTAAAAACAATTTTTTTTTTATTACCAATACTTTCAGTTCATATTAATGTGCATTTAAAATTCATAATTTTTCCTACAATACTTATTCAGTATCATTTATATTCGTTAACAAGTAAAAAAAAAAAAAAAGAAAATTCAGTTTGTAGTCAAAAATTCATAACAATTTCTGTATAAAATATTCTATGATATTCATGAAAACTAAAACAACAAAAATGAATTAAGAGTTTGAACAATGTTTTTCAATGCTTATTGCAAAAAACAAATTAATGAAAAGTACTACATAATATATTAAATAAGTTGATAGATATCATAATAAATTCACCAAGAAAGAAAGTATGAGGTTTGCTGTCAAACGGACCTCTAATCCTTGACATTTAGGATATTCAACTATATACCTTTTGAATTAGGACTAGGGATAATCCCAAGATGAAATGGATCAATTGTGTGGAAGCAGATTTCAAAGAGTTAACTGAAAAACTGTCCCAAAGAAATTGGAATGAAAGAAGGTTGTCAGGACGGCTTTAGTCCACCATGGGCTGTTGTATCAATAGAAAAAGAAGACTTCATAATATTGTAAGCCATTTAGAATCAAGCAGTTAAGTAATCTTGAGATAAACAAACTTGCAATTTACTTTTTTAGAAGTTTACCACTCTGACTGCACAATGCTTACTGCAACCATTCTATGTTTCAAAATGTTTAAAACTCGTTTTCCTTACTATCAGTACACCATTTCACATTAATGCCCATTTAGAGTTCAAGATTTTTTTTTAAATTAGTACTCTATTTCACATTAATATATTTTTACAATTCATAGATAATATGGATATCAACAAACCATTTCATATTAATGTCTATTTACAATTCATAATTTTCCTAAAATATTTATTCAATATCATATTTATATCATCAAATCAATACAAAAAGGAAAATTATTTGGAATCGAGGATTCATAGTAATTACTGAACAAAATGATACGAAATTTTCTAGCACAATGGTATTCATAAAAACTATTAAAAAAACTCAAATGAATTGAGCATTTGTATTAATTTAGGGGAACAAAAATCTTAATGAATCATCAAGTATTCAAGAGTTAAATACATATCAGCCATTTATAGAATGATACAGTTACATAATATTGAAACAAACTTGCAATTTTTTTTTTTTTTTTTTTTTTTAATTACAGTTCTGACTTTAAAATGCTTACTATGATCATTCTATTTTTCCATGTACTTATAATTTATTGTTTTTAAAATCGGCACCCCCATTTCACATTAATGTGGATTTAACAATTCATAAATTTTCTTACTATCAGTATTTCCTTCCATATGAATATGCATTCACAATTAGAAAACCTCACTGCAATTTTTGTTCAATATCATAATTACATCCATTAACAAATGAATAAAAAAATTCAATTTTAAATCAAGGATTTAAAACAAAATTGTATGAAATTTTTGATACAATGACATTAATGAAAATTAAAAGAACACAGAATGAATTGAGGGCTTGAACTAATTTAAAGGAACAAAAAAAAAAAAAAAAAAAAAAAAATTAATGTGGTTAAAAATGCATGTTGGCCATTTAGAATGATACAATTATACTGAGATAGATAATGGCATGTTTGACTAAAAAAAAAATTCTGTAGTTCTCAAAACATAATGCTTATTACAATCATTCCATGTTTCTAACCATTCGAACTAATTTTTTCAACACCAATCAAAACTCCATTTCACATTGATATGCATTTACAATTAATAAATTTTTGATAATCAACACACCATTTCCCATTAATGTGCATTTACAGTCCAGAAATACTTTAAATACCAGCATTTTTATACTAATGAGATTTACATTTCATAGATTTTCTAGCAATAATAATTTCATGCCATTTTGAATAGAGTACTCCATCATGCACTAAAATTAAAAATGCATTTCAGCCATTTAGAATGATGCAGTTTGTACATTGAAAGAAAAATTTGCAGATACTTTTTAAAAAAAGTTTGCTGTTCTGATCTCAACAATGCTTACTACAACCATTCTATGGTTCCAGGCATTTTAGAACTTATTTTTATAATTAATGCTCCAATTCACACTTATGTCCATTTACAATGAGTCTTTTTGTTTGTATTTTACAATTCCGAATTTTATTTCAAATTAATATGATTTGAAAAATAAGGTTAAGGTTTTTATAACTAAGGTTAATAAATTTTTTAACAATTAGTACTGTAGCTCACATTAAGCAGAACTACACAATTCATAATTGTTTTTAGTCTATTCCCTTTCTTGCACATCACTATACAGTCAGTACTCCATTTCATATAAATAAGCATGAACAATTCATAAATTTTCCTGCTATAACTATTCAATTTCATATTTATATCCATCAGCAAATAAATATAAAAAAATACTCATTTTCAAATTAAGAAATCATAGCAATTTCAGAGCAAAATGGTAATAAAAAAATTAATTATTACTGAATCAATTATGTGTTTGAACAGATTTAAGGGAACAAACCATTTAATGAAAAATACAACATCATGTAAAGAGTTAAAAATGCATGCGAGATATAAGAATGGAGCAGTTAGGAGTAATTATAACAAACATTTTAAAAACAGGAATTAATATAATAAAAGGAATAATTATGATATACAATTGCAGTACTAAAATTTAATTTAAGAATATTGTTTGGAAATAATTAACAGTTATAATACAAAAAGAAAAAAAGCGCTGGCTTTAACTTTAGTAAAAGCGTATAAAAATGGCGCATGAGGCAAATCGATATTTAGCAAAAAATTACATTTTCAGAAATTTTATAATTGAAAGACTACCTGCTTTAAAATTTATGCTCAATCAAGTTGTATGTTTCATATTATGGCGGTATTTTTTCGAATACATGATTAGTACTATTCCGAAATTCATCAAATCTATTACCTTAACGCTTCCACAAAGTATCACACGCCCTATCCGACCATAAGATTAAACGTTTTGACGTCGTGGATTGTGAGTTGAGTTCTAGCTTGTCATCTGCAGCTGCCCTGCTATCTGGATTTAATAACATGTTTGATAAAAGTTCGGTGAGAAATGCAACTGTTCAGTAATAATAAGACAAAAAAAAATAAAAAGCTGAACATAGAAAAATAACAGAAAAAATAAATGGGTATTGTTTCGGCGAGAAAGAGTCAGCAATGTTCTGGTTCGACTGGTTGACGTATTCTTTTGGAACTATTTAGCCCATGGGGGCTCCAGCTCCGATAGGACAGGGTAAATAGAGTTAAAACATTGAAATTACCCAGAATATATTTATAAATATAATAAAATTAACTTACAATCATAAACAAATAAAAGAAAAGAAAAATTTGCATAAATTAAATTAGAAATTTAACTCAAATTTTGCGCGGGCGTTTTAAATCATAATTGGAAACGTAAGAGTCCATCTCCTGGATTGCAGTATTTTTATGGTTAATAGGCGTGACAAAAAATTCAAGCGATGTATTTAAAAAATCTTTTAAAGAAGAGATGTTAATAGCTTCATAGACATCAGAATTGCGCATAAACCATGTAGCAGAGGTAATTTGGCGGATAGATATTTTGTAAAGTTTCAAGCGTTTTTAAATTAGATTTAGCTGCGTAGGACCAGACCGAGCAAGCTTACGTGAGAATTGACTGAAGCTTAGCCGTACGAAGAAGAATTTTGTTATTTTTGGTCATGGTAGAATTTCTATTTATAAGTAGGTAGAATTTTCTGAAGGCAATACGAAATTTAGTTTTGTTGTGCAGCAAAATGTTTTTTCCAAGTTAAAGGCTGACCCAATGCAAATCTTAAATATTTAGTTTGACTATTCCAAGGGTTAATATTATTGTGGATCTTAATCACAGGTTTTTTACGTTTATTTCCAATAGAGAAGAAAACAGCTTCAGTCTTATCTACATTTAAAGAAATATTCCATGTAATGAACCTGTGGCGCCTTTGTAAAGGTTGCGTAGTGTTATTAAAATCCAGACGGCAAAATAAAAGACGATAATCAATTTTCACATTTACAACATCTTTTATTTAATTTCTCATTCTACGTAACTCCAACTACGTAATACCAACTACGTTCTGTTTTCATTCTAGCCGGAAAATTCCCTTTTTAACAGTGAAAGTAGAAGTCGTTCAATTTGTATTCCATTTTCCATCAATAGGTGTCGCTACAAACCAGTTATTGAGAATTTGAAGGTGATTAGTATATGCAATTGACCTTTTCAACGTTTCTTATTACATGTTTTTTAATTTCTTTTATAAGCTGTTCTTATAGGTTACTTTAAATTTCTTTCTCATGTTTTTTTATTAAATTCCTTTCGAGGGTTTTTTTTTTTTTTTTTTTTTTCCTTCTTTTGATAAATCGCTTGAATTCATAGTTTTATTTTTAATTTATAAAAAAAAAAAAAAAGGTTTAGCAGTACATTAAATATAGTTTACAGTCTATGCATATCATTTAAGTTACTAACAGAATTAATTATAGGTGATTTAAACTCTTAAGCTTTATGTTCTATCATTTGTGTTCTTAATCAGAATTCGAAAGGAATTCTCATGTATTGTACTTTTTATCTAGTCGCTCTGGGTGGAAGAAGGGTATATAAGAATTGTAAACTATAAACAAAAATCTTTAAATACGACTATGAATTTATACCAGGCTTATAGATAATTGTTGAAATACAGTATTTAATGTTATTATGTAAGAATAATAGATAGTTAAAAAGAAAGTCTAAAAATTATAAATAATATTTATTGAGTACTATATTCATATTTATAATTTAATTTAAATTGTTTCCTGTTTAAAATGCTTGACATATTTCAAAAAGACAAAATATATTCAATTTATAGGATAGAAGTAATTTTCATTGGCTCAGCATAATTGTAAGTTTATCAAGTAAAAATTTGCAATTTATTTAACTGAAAATTTTAAACATTTAATTTAGAAGAAATTTAACAACGTTTAGTATTTAAATTATTGGATATAAACATGCTTTATTACAGTTATTTATTTGAAATCCATACAACGATGAAGAAAAACGTAGAATACAACAGCAAAAAATACAACGTAGGAAAAAAAAAAATTTATTGATGAATAAACTTGACAATCATTTAGAAATATATTAATTCCATTTTCTCATCATTTTAATATTTTTGTGTGTATGGTACTTTCTGATGCGCACAGAGAGATGGCTGAAGGGCTTGAGATTCTCCACTCCAAGGCTAATATGTGAAATGTGTGCACATGTTCAAACTTATGACCATTCCTCACTAGAAGTCAAATAGCTTTTTTTTTTTTTTTTTTTAAATATTTCAGAGAATCGCAGTTTATTTTATCTTCTTGTTGATAGAACGGACTTTTTTCTTTCTTTACTTTTATTAAATTTTCATCAAAATATTGAAGTCAACAATAAATGAGGAAATTCATGAACTCAAAAAGAAAAAAAAATGAATTGCAATTAATAATTTGTTTATGTTATTTTTCTTTAGAAATTAAATGTTTATATTCTATATGTAGTACTTCCTTGTTTTAAAGTTCTCTTTTTATTTATTTGGACCAAATTAATGCAATGTGAAAGTTATTAATAAAACTGTTAATATATTAGATTTCGACTTCAGATACCTTTTCTATTACTTATAGTTTAATACGACCTACTGAGCTTTCTTAAGTGGTCAGGCTTTTATTTCGATCAGTCCCCGTGGATCTAATACATATTACGTTTCGTGAATATATATACATATACACTCGAGCGAAAACATTATGACCACCCCTACATTTTGCAGTGAAACTGGAATTTGAGTGCCGATCGGAAGAAATTCATTTTCAAAATATTCAGCTAGTCAAGTCGCTGACTTAAAATTCACTATGAAGAACAAAATTAGGAAGGATTATTCTTGTCGTGAAGAGTTACTGATCAATCTCAAATCTTTGCAGAAAAAGGAAAGAAAGATACAGAAATGCCGGAAACAGTGTAGTGTGAGTTGGAAAGCGTAAAAAGCTCTTTGTCAACCGAGAATTGATTATTCACAGTTGCCAGAAGACAAAATGACTTATTTAGTAAGTTAAAATTAACCAGCGCCTCCAATGAAGAGGATGAGAAAATGGAATGATTATGTTTAATGGATTAATTCATCTGAAAGCATAAGAAGCACATACAGCATGATGATGAAGGAAAAATTGGTAAAAAAAACTCCAAGCACCACAGAAATATATATCCCTAGAGATATCTGCAAGTCTTGTCTTATCAAAGTTACTGACGTAAGTCAGTGATGAAGGTCGCGATTAATAATTTTTATTTTGTTTTTCAGTTAGATTGTCAAGTAAGTAATGTTAAATGAAAATACTAATGAATGGGTTATTCTTTATGATTAAGTTAGTTTCATTCTCATTTGTTAGGCATTTACAATTATTATCAGAACTTTACATTGTGATAAGTGTATAGATTGCAATTAAACATTTTTTAAAAAGGCTATCGATTACTTTGCCTTCTAAAATTTTTATTATCATAAGCAGTTGAAAATGTTTTTAGGGTTTCACAATTTTTTTATCGCAGATAAATTTCATAATTGCATTCTTTAGGTTAAATGTCTTGTCTATATATGAAAAGACCAATGATCACGTAAGTTTAATGGTAAATGGAATAATTGGGATTCTACAGTATTATGGCACTTAGTGCCAAATCTCAATTTTGCCTGGCAATGAGGAATTCATCTCAGTTTGTTACACATACATATCATGACAACCAATTTTTATGATGAGCTATGAGGATTATGATTGATGTAATTTTTATTGATTTTGTTGACGGTGCATGTGTTCTTTGCCTTGCCATATATTTGTTCTATAGCTGTTATACTGATTATTTTTTATACAAATAAGTTAAATATTAAATTTATATTGTGTGCTTAATTGCTAGAATTTTAATTTCATTAAACCTAGATTTAACTTCATTTAATTTGTAAATTAATGTAGTAAATGTGTAATAAATTGGGTATCTGCTCCCCTTAAATCTGTTATATTAGAATTTCAAAAATTAACAAACTTGACGTACTAAATTTTTAAGAGTTAGCATTTGCAGGTCAAGAACTAGCAATTAACTGGGAAAAAGATTAGTATGAAGCGAGTATTTTTATTTCTCATGCTGGAATTTCAAGAATGAAGACAGGGGAACTTTTTGAAAACATTGAAAGGGAGAGGAATAGAGGGACCTATCAGAAACCACAAAAAACAAGTAGAGAAGGATTTCAGGAAAAAAGATGGGGCTGCAATGATGCAGTGTTCCCAAAATAATCTTTGGCAGTGTAGATGCAAGCAAGCTGATGCTGGACATGAAATTCAACCTGTTTGGCACTGTGACAAAATCAGACCTTGGTCCTTGAAATCACCTTGGTCCAGATAAAATCAGAGAGCTCTTTTTTTTTTTTGTTCACCATTTTTTTTTTTTTTCCTCCTCATTTTCCCCTTCTGCAGCTTTTACTGTGTTTCCTAGAAAATTGCTGATGATGCAGACACAGACACTCATTTTGTAATTGCTTGTTGCAGTTCTTAGTCTGCAATTAGAATTCTTGCAAAATGCTGTCATCTGAAAGTTTAGTCTAGATAATTTAGGTCAATTTTAAATTCTAATATCAAAGATTTACGGTAGATACCAATGATTTAGTTGATAATTTAGTTAAATTTTCCCATGGAAACCTCAGTTGCAAAGATTCTGACCTATAAAATAGCTGAAAAATTTATCAAAGCAGGATGCATTTTAGTAATTAAATACACAAGTAATATGACTTGTAATGTGTTATATTAAAATTACAGCAAAATTAGAAATAATTTTTAGAAGCAGATGTTAAAGGATCAGGGAATTTATTTAAAAGCTTAATTAAATTGCTTTTGAGTAATTAAATACACAACAAAAATAATGGTAAAGGATTATGGAAATCATTTAAACTTATTAAGTAATAAATATAAATAAACATACTTGCATTAATTAGAAAAAGTAAAGTAAAAAGTTCTGAGAATTTGGTAGTACAAATATAAGCAGGACAGAAAAAAATTATTATTGCACCTTTGCTTTTCTGCTAAAGGCTACCTCAGCTAAAATTCAGCCAAAATTAGCTAAATATTAAGATAGGCCTAATTTTTAAATTTATGTAATGATCTTCATCTATTTAATTTTAATAGTGATATTTATTTTAACATTATATTAATATTTCATTTGTCCTTTCATATTTGTTATTGAAATATATTGCAAAAATAGGTTTTATTACATGTTTTCCCATATGTTAGGAAAACATTTAATGCCTTATTTTTTTGATATAATTCCTAGCATTTCATTGTTCTTTACATGCCTTCAAATAAATGGAGTATGAAGATAATTTTTTCCCTCCCATATAACGATGCTTATTCAGCCATTGAAATTTATAAATTATAAGTTTTTGTACACAATCTTTATTTTTTTTTTTAATGTATTAAAAATTGAATATTTAATTCTCCATTAGAAAATGTAAACAGATTTGTATAAAAACTCAAATCTTTATTTAATAGTTTGAACTAAAAGCCAACTATATTGCAGCTGCTGATAAGTAAATATCAGCCCGATTCACTCTTGATGTCAGAACCCATGTGATAACCAGCTGTAGTTGTTTATCATATTTGAGTCTTTAAATTTTCAACAAAAACAACCAATGTCTTTCTACTTAATTGCTTCAAGGTAGTAGGAATCGATTCCATCACCAGTCATCTTGAAATGTAAGCTTTTCTATGGAATGCTACAGAGGCAGGATCCATGCTCTTTGGTGTTTATGCTGTCAAGGATTCTATCGTGGTAATGTAGCCTGATAACTACCATGCAAATGTGAGTAATGTGCCAAAAATCCTGCAGTAAAAGATTGTAACATAAATCCTGAAAGCTCATGCAAATTTAAATTGTTCTGGTAATTATACAGCATACCAGTGTTCCTAGTTTTCAAAGAGAAATCAAAATATCAGTAACTTTAATAATATGCCAATTGGGCTATGTGTTCCTTCACAATTTGTTCTCAATGCTAATAAACAATCATCTAAGACTTGGCTCTCACACGTAGTCAATGAATCTCTTTGTTTCTGTAATGTCAAGCCACTGCTTTGATCCAAAATCACTGTAATGCTTATGAACATGAGTAAGCCCCTTCCCACCACATTTGACCAATCTGTGATTGTGCTTTTCAACCTGCTTGTTGCATTTTCCTACGCCCTGAATATGAACTTGCAAATCTTTATCAAAGCGGTCAGAACTTCCTCAAGGTCACCCTACTACCTTACTCAAGGCTGGTTAAAAATTTCATAAGGCTATTCATATATTATAATTATTCTCCTAGACAGGGGTTTCCAAACTACGCCCCACAGGTCAACGCCTGCCCATGAGCACCATCAATTCGATCATATTTTATTTTGAATCATATTGTCAAATTTACAATGTACAAAATATTAATCAGATGTTTCTAAATGATCGATTAAGAAACACAATAGCTGGCATATATGATAAAATTGAACATTTTAATGGTAATAGCATATTGAAATTAATTATAAAAATTGTGATTACCTAATTGTGTTATAATTTCCCACTGCCAATTGTTTGCAGTTGTGGATCAAGTTTATTTTGTGAAAATTATCAGCAGCGACTTCAAATACTCGAAGTTAATTTGGATTTGTAATTATTTTTTGTTATTCATTTTGAAGATTTTTTCATAGATAAGTTGTTCTGAAAGGTGAAAATATGCAGCTAATCAAACTTCCAGACACACAGCAGGACCTTTCCAAAACATGTTCTGGTTTTGCTATTTTCTACAAAATGGTGTTGCATACTTCAATTAATCAAGCATAATTGAAGTTTTTTGTAATTTTGCCACTCCCCAGAAAATGGCACTGTACTACTGTGGCACATGATGACATCTCTGCCACAATGTCATGCCTCAGTTTAATGAAGGCTCGAACAATTTGTCTGTCATTAAACTAGATCAATAGAATGTTATAATTTTATTTATTCTTATGTACATCAAAGATAGACTAAAGTAAACACATTCCACAGCTACTAAATTCTAATAGCTAATTGTTTTTATTTTAAATGAAGATTTCTCAATATTGATTAATTTCACGAAATACAAATCGTTTGCTTAATACCTAGATTAACTGGCAGATATGACTTGATGTTGTCCAGTTACAGCAAATAAAGCAGGAACACTTATGAAAACAAAGAAAAAAAAATTTGGGAAACATGACAAAAAAACTGCTATTAAACTTCTATTTGTAATTCAGAGGTTGAATACAAAATCAATCATAATGTGAGTGTAAAAACATCTAATAACCATCAAATATAAAAACATTGATGGCAGTAATGGTGCCACCAGAGCAAAAAAAAAATTGCACTTGATGTGAAAAAACTAACATCATTTTCTGTTTATTATTAAAAAATACTGATAAAGGGTTTTATTTAATTAAAATGATTTTGTAATTTTTGGCTGTGCACCAGATAAAAAAAAATAATTCTATTAAGTGTTATAGTTTTTAAGGAATATAGGAAAATAATTAAATCTCTTGTTTTGAATATAAAGACATTTTCTCACACACACATTTGCAAATATATGTGTGTAATATTACTAGAAATGAAACATTGTTTTTTTAAATTTTAGATGAATTTAATATATTATATTTGTATTTAAAAATGTGTTTAAATTAAGAGATATAAACTTGTAAAAAACTACATTTTAATAATAATAACTAATATAGATAAGTATAACCTGGTTTGTTTAAATATAATTCATTACATTTCAATTACTTTTAATGAAACAAAATATTGTTTCAAAATTAAAATAAGATCTAGTTTTAGATTTTTATATTCTGAATGAGAAAATGTAAAAATAACATCTGATTCATTTAGGTATTACTTAATTCAAATAAATATTTATAAATAAATTTTTCATTAGATCTTGCTTATCTTTCATTTTTATAATTTTGTAAATTTAATTTATTCTTTTTTTTTTTGATGCATATTGTATTTCATATGAGTTTTTAAAATGTATATAATTTAATTGATTTTTTTAAAAGTAATTAAAAGCACCAATATTTAGAAAATAAGTTGGAAGATGTTATTTTTTGTAAATCAATTGGTATTTCCTATTTTAAAGTATTGTGACAATAAAAATGTATTGTTATAACTATGCAATGTTTTACTGTTTTTATTTAATTTTGAAAGAACCAGGTTTTATTGGAACACATACATATTTTTACATACAGAAAATTATGAGAAACATTTTATAAACAATCTGACATAGATTTTCTGTAAAAACAATTTTGTGAATGTTCATTTCAATGGTTATTGATGCTTACTTATTCTTAACATTTTATTAGGTTAATTTAATGAAAGTTGTAAGTAAGCAGAGAGTTTACTGTTATTTCTTAAATAAATAATGCATCTGTAATAATATATTCAACAATGTTTATTTAAATTTACATTTCTTCAAGAATTTTAAGAAACAAGTTATTCATTTTCTTGATATATTATTTTGTAGAGTTTTAATATTTTGGCTTAAATGTGTGCGTTTGTATGCATAACAAAAAGAAATTATATCACTAAAGAAATTTTACAAATTTAAAATCACTGTGTAATGGATTTTTAATTAAAGTAGAATTGAAACTTTGTTAATTACTAAACAGAAATAATAAAATAATGTTTGGCATTAAAAATGAAAAAGAATGAGTAATTTTTTCAATTATTGAAAACTATTTTTTGTTAAACTTAGTATTACTAATTATGCAACATTTAATGTACAAATTATCATTTATCTATACATATTAAGTAATGTTAAAGATAACCAGCAGACATTGTACTTGAAGTCATTAATTTTAATCAAAAATATTTGTATCTTAAAAATTTTAGAGAACAAAATAAAGAAAATATCTTTTATTTGGAAAATTAACAATCAATAAGAAATAAAATAAAGTTTCCATTTAAAAGGAAAGTATCAATTAATACTTAAATATTACAAAAGGATTATAAAAAATTATTCATAATGTTTTCTTAGAGTTTAGAAATATTTTTAAAATTTATAAAGGAATGTCCAGATACAACTTTTTATAAAACAGTATTTTAAAAGTTTCCTACCAACAATTTAATTGTGTATTCTAGAACCTATACATTAACATTTATACAAGCTTCTTTTTTCATATTCAATAACTTTTAAATATTTATCTAAGCAACCACTTTTATATTACTTTAACAAACCCAATAATGTTAAGAAAGGTAAATAGATATAGCATGCTATATAAAAATTTACTTTAAACTGTCTGTATCACAGTCTAAACATAAAATGACTTTTTTTACTTAACTATTATGTTTATGTGCAGTATTTTACTACAGCTAGAATTTAATTTATATTTCATCTATTTAATGTTTTATACTAAATGTGCTACTGATAATGTATTTTTATGTTAATTTTATTGGCATTCTACTAGCCTTAGAAGATTATATTGTGAAATATCTATGTATTAGCTAATAAATGAAAGTCTATTAGAATATAATAAACATTTAATTCTTGAATTGCATGTTTTGTTATTTTTTTCAGCTTAAAATTTTTTTTTTTTTTTTTTTTAAACTGAGAAAATTCAATATTTTATGTCACAGAATAACATTTAGCATGGCTAGTATGTCTCCATAGCAAAAAAAAAAAACTTTTGGAAAGAACAGTATATATAAAAATTAATCATTTATACCTAGACTAAAATTAATTATTAATGCTGCTTTTAAATTTCAACATGAATATAATCTATTTTCGTTTACATGGCTTTTAGGTTAACAATGAACTAATTGCTACAAAATTAGCAGCGTCAAAAATGTATCTTTTACTCATTCTTAATAGCAGCTATTAACAATAACTTGCATTGAATGAATATTGAGGAGAATGTTAAAGAAAAGAGATATCGGTATCCTCCTTTAAAGATATATAATGCCTAAAAGTTTTGTTTTCTCATATTTAATTTTGAGCAACTGATCAAAATGCATACTTTGTCAATTGCAGTAAGACTTTTTGTCATCTCAGATATTTTAACTAAAAAGTAATTATTTAAAAAGGTTTAAATACTATTTTTTATAATTTGCTCTCTGCTTTTAATAAAAATGTTCTCATTTTATTCTTTATTATGGTTTAATAAAATGTCAACACTTAATGATTTAATATGGTCAATTATTTTACATTAATATTTTGTCTCCTCAGTTAATATCTGCAAAATTCAAATGGTAAATCAATTATTTTCTAATTTTAATGTTTTAATAACATGAGTAGTGAAACAGTTATCAGTGTTCTTCAATTAAAATTAGCTCGTATGACAGCAGGCCCAACTTCAGTGAAATAATATATTTTTTACTTTGATAATATCAGCAATATATGCATATATTAAATATCAGCAAAAAAAAAAAAAAATCCAGAGAAAATGTGCTCAACATGGTAACAAAATTTCATCATTCGAACTAATAAAAATCATCACCAAATTTGGATTCAGTGATATTTTTAATATAATTTTAACACAGCAAATAT